>WJFB01000276.1:27268-76929 GCA_009870185.1 Pygmarrhopalites habei | reverse complement strand
GCCGATAGGACCTCCCGATTCGTCATTGGGTCGGGTCAGACAAAATTTCTAGAGTGGTCTCAAGTCGCCCCCGCTTGTGCATGTGCCAATGTTCCCTTGTGAGACCAGTGTCCACAATAAAAGTATACAATACATATTGACAATACTGGTACATACAATATCGATCAGGAAAATTGAAGCAAGGACAATACAACCCCCATTATTCATTCCTTCTGTCTAATGTGGAGGAAGAAAGAAGAAAGACAGAGTGAAACAGAGAGAGTTTTAGAAGGTGAATATTCTCATCCAATTTTCATGATCATTCACCTTCTCTCTCTCTCTCTTGTGCTCTTGTGTTTGTGTGTGCGTGTGTGTGGCCCACGACCCTCTCTCATTTAATCTGACCAAGAAAATAGTATCTCAAAATTAAGCCCACTCCTCTTCCATTTATTTATGCAGTGAGTATAGAGAGAGAGAGAGAGAGAGAGAATAAGATGTGTCCCATGATAAGCTGCTTAATTATTTTGTACTCTACTCAAATTCGTCATTGTACTTTTCCATTGTGCTACAAAGTAGTACATCCCATCCACACATCCACTTATTTTGTCTGTTTCTTTTTGTATATTTTATACACTGGCCAAAATGTACGGAGTGACAATAAATATTCATACCTTTCAAATTTGATGAAAAGGAAAAATGTAAAAGATGGAGATAGAGACAAGGAGGATTGTACAGTACAGTGCTTCATCTTTCCATGTCCTGTGTATGGATTGTATTGTATTCAAAATATTTTAGGAGATAGAATTTTTGGACCTCGATCCTTAATTGATAAAGGCATTAAAGGGGAGGAGGACGTGGGGAAAAGAGGAAGAGAAAAGAAGGAGACGAGGGGAAAGACAGAAGGAAAACTGAATAGAGAAAATAACAAAGGTTGAATGCCTCAGGAAGAGTGGAATGAACCATGCCATGGCGTAATCACAAGGAAAATGAAGACGGGCAACAAATCAGAACAATACAATTGAATTGAGAGAGATTGAAATGCTCTGCATGGTCTTGGTTCAGTGAGAATGCTCGCTTCAAGAGTTTTTCTCTCTCTCTTTCTCCCGTTCCCGTTCCCTATTTCTTCTATTCTGGCTCTCCGGCTATATTCGCTCTACCCTTCCCTCTCTAGTTCTAGCTCTACTCGTTATACTAGGGCAATCCATTCCTATTCCAATCGCAAATTCAATGAGCCAAGAACTAACCGAACAGCTCAATTGGCAGTATATTTCCTACCAACTTATATTATTTGTTGAGAGGCAAAAAAGAGGTACTGGTAAATTCAACTTCTGTCTCTCTCTCTCACACTCTCTCTTTGTGTGTGTCTACTTTCTCTCTTCCTCCATGTATATCCTTTATCCTTCCATCTCTCCCTCTCTCTCTCTCCTTACCTTTTCGCAATCGAAATCCTTAAGCCTAATTAATTGATTATATCCAACAGCATTTACCTCTTGAACTTTTCCCTCCACTCTTTTCACTCTCTCTCTCTCTCCCTTCCTCCCATAAACCTTGTTATCACTCCCCAAGTTCTTTGACCATTATTCTATTTTATCCTTACTCTCACTCTCTTCCTCTTTATCCATTTCTACTTTATCTTAGCTCACTTTTTTGAGCTTCTTATTTCCGACAAAAGTCCTCACTCCAATTAATTGTCTTCCTCCCTCCATCATTTATGAACTTTTGGTTGGACTCGGAGTGAAAACTCCTTTTACCTATCTTGTTCACAATATACCTGACAATCATTTTGGGATTACATTGTTTTTTTTGTTGTGTATGATTAACTATGAATATTTAATACAATCATTTTATTTGTCCATCGTCTTTCCTGCAGGGGAGTACACGTGTAATATTTACAAAATAATTAAATTCTTAATTACATCGAGGAAAAGAAAAATTAAATCATCAATTTATTAAAGATAAATCTTTTCTACAGTACAGAATATATTAGTAAAATCCCCCTTTTTCTACATTCATACATATGCATAGTCGTACTTTCATGCTTTCCCTTTGAAACACACACGCCCACACATAGGTGTACATTTTCAGAATTCATTTGAGCTCTTCCAAAAGACACGGAATACAGAATAGTGAAATTGAGAAAGAGAAGGAAGAGGGAGAAGACGAGGTTGAAGTACACGGAAATGACTTTGACTATGCAAAGATGTTCCATTCCGAGTTTTGAGAAATGTTGAGGAAGAGATGATAAATTTTATATTTTATTACTATTCTTTGGGGCCATATTAATAAATCAGTTTTCGTACGCAGTTGGAAAAATTATGAAGGCACTACACTGCAATACTATTTCCTCCTTCCATGCTAATACGCACACACTACATACATGTATACCCATGCACATTTGTATGTGTCGTATCTGTACAGCTAGATTCATTTATATTGAACATTTTTCTTCATGTATGCACCTACCGTGTGGATTGGCTGTGAAATCCTGGGGTTTAATTCAAAAAAATTCAGATTGTTTTTTTTGTATTGCCGGGTTGTCCTACAATGAATACGGTGGACAGGTAAAGACATTTTGTTTCTTCAGAAAATCCTGAATCCTCTTCTCCCACACACACACATACACAATGAAGAGTCTATACGAGAAAGAGTCTATGTATGTAAAATATACATACATGTCAGTGATATTTACAAAGTCTGTCATATTTATATTTTCCTTTTTCCCTCTTACATTTTCTCATACTGCGTCGTTTACCTTCTTTCATATTTAAGAAGGGTAATAGTTGCACACACACACAGAGTTGTACATAAGGAATTGTATTCTCTGTTGGTTCATTCCTTGAATTAAATTATTTATATTTTGATCTTCCTTCCCTGTTCTGATTGACCCAATCCTCACTTCGTACATTTTATATTGTATGTACAATTCATACTCCCATCACCACCTCCTCCTCCTCATACTTGTGTGTGTGGAATAACATTGCAAAAGAAAGTAAAACAAGTAGCGCAGTGTTTTTTCCCTCCCAATTTTCTTGTCTTAAAAAATTGTTGGTGTTTGTACACATGTACTCCATTTGAAGTGGCATGACTCAACAAATTTTCTTCCTTTTCCCATTCTCTCAGTTTCATTCAAAAATGCATGGTTTGACATTTCCTCTTTTTCTACTCCAACTCCAACTACTCCTACTTCTACTACTTCACTAGTAATAAGGGGATGACGTGGGAGGTCATGAATTTTGATTTATATTAATATGACGAATTATTCCTCCTCCTCCTCCCGTCAATAATCATTTTAAAGAATTTATTAGATCCATTATACAATATGCAGAAGGGTTTGTTTTCCACCTCTTCCCTTTCTCCATGCACATTTCTATGTATAGCATAGCCTTGTCCATATTTTTGCATTTAATTTGGGACGACGGGACAGCGACGTAGAGGAATTGGGGAGTTGAAAATTCTTTAAATAAGTCAATCGCATATAATTAAACTTTCTCCACATACTGTACAAACATCAAATGTGCATGTAAACACACGGGTGAATATGGGTTTGGACGGTGTAGGATGTGGGTTATGAATTAACATTAATATGTTTTTGCCAGAACATGTGACTCTGGTGTTTTCTCCTCCTCTCCTCTAATGCGGTCCACTCTAGTAATTTTATTTTGTCAAATTGACTTTTTTCTCGTCTGGACATGCAAGGGAAGGAGGGGAAGAAAGATTTGAGGGAAAATTTTAAAAAATTTCTAGAGCACCTCAATACCGTCTCTTACTCTCATTATACTAGAAAGTATGTAGATAAAGTGCACGAATCCGTCCGATGGAGAAAGGAGTATAAAAAGGTAAAAAGCTTTCTTTATCGCCGTTCCACTTGCCGCTGACTTGTTTTCCACATACATGTACCTACCTATATGTTTGCCTCTTCTATGTATGTACTACTTTACGAAATAAGGATAATATATGTGGAAGAAGGTGGAAAAGAGTTTTCTTGAATGTTTTTGTTTCAAGTGGCTGATAAGTCAAAGGTGGGAAAGGGCATTTATAAAAAGGGTGGAGGAGGTGGTAGTGCGTGTTGGTTGACGATATTCACTGAGGCGAGTAGGAAAATTTTTTTTTTCATTCTCTCTTTTTTTTGGAAATATAAAAACAATTTTGTTTTCAAGATTCTGTATTCTGAGGGGATTTAGTTTTCTTTATTATTTTCTTATGTGGAGTGAACACACACCCATGTACAAATCCCATGTATCAGAGGGAAAATGCCGCATTTCCCTCAAAAAAATATTACCACACTATCTAAGAAATCGAAAAACCATGGTCCAGGCACATATGTACTGTACTGTACTGTACAGTACTGGACTATAGATAAATTTTACATACAATTTTATGACCCTCACCGACACACGTATTTTCCTTTCCTTATTTAAATTCTTCTCAATGGGTGTTCGTCGTTTCGTGCAAAATGGAGACATTTAGCAAAAAATTAAGCTCTCTCCCTCTCTCTCTTAAACATGGAAATTTTAATTATGCACCCCACAGCGTGTCCCCTATAAACAGTTTATATTAAAATTGGGCCCACTAACTAAATAAAAGAAGGAGAAAGCACACGCCAACGCACATCCCACTTTATTGCTAACAACTTTCTTCTCCTCCTCCTCTCTTTCTCTCTCTCTGACTTTACACTGTACTCCAGTTATTTATTTTTTCAAAAGTTTCATGTGGCGTCTTCACAAAGTACAATGGAGTTGTTACTAAGAAAGAGGGGAAAATACTGTATGTGTACTAATTCCTCTATAATTAATGATGTCCAGCTGATTTTTTGAGTTAATTTAATGGTCGTCTCTTCTTCATTCCTCTCCACCACATGTACACAATAAACGTTTGGGTTAGTAATAAATTTAATGTAAATTTTTTTGTACACAAATTTTTTACAACAAGAATAGAAATCCTGTTGGTTCTGGCGTCGTGCAGGGAAAACAGTGCAGCTCAAGGAGAAAGCATTAGATTGATAAACCAATTGCTTCTTTTCCCTACACTTTTTGCTCTGTCACAAATGGATGTGTGGCATAGTGTGTGGCAAGGTTATAATTGTATGGCTTTGAAATTCAACAGGAAATAGAAATACACACATCATAATAATCCCCCTTCACCTTATGTCAACACACAAACATAAACACACTCTCACTCCTGCATAGTAATGACAATTGCTTCCATTTCTTGTACGTGTGTGAGTATGTGTGTGTGGAGGGCTTTTCTCTACTTTCACCATTTGTGAGACGAGGTAGGAGAAAAAGTTTTAGAAGGAAAGAAGGGTAGACATTGGAGCATTTTTGAGAGTAACAATAATCTAAGGAGATCTTTGAGGCTTAGTGAGTTAGTGCGTGCTGGAATTACCGATTTAAGATATCCTTCTCCCCTGCTGTGTTTGTGGGGGAAAGAAATTCGCTGTAATTTTCTTTTCAGATTACATTCAGATTGAATACTGGGGAGAGACGACTCAGAGAGTGAGGAGAAAGTTGGACTAGGCGCGAGCGGAGAAATGGAAGGATAGATAAAAAACATATAATTGTGGACATGCTGAGAGGAGAGCTACTCTGTGTGTGTACATGTGGTGAAAAAAAATCACAAAAACTACTCTAAAAAACACAAAGTTCAATATATGGAGAGAAAGAGAAAAAAGGAAATAGGTTAAGAGAGGGAAAAGCTCCCCAACACAGAGGAAACAATAAAGAAAGTGGTGAAACCTTTCTTTCTCCTTGTCCTTTCTAAAATGAACAAAGAGATTCGGAGGATACAGTAATGTAGAGGTAGAGACAAGAAGATTTTTACCAATTTTTGTAAAAAAACATTAATTTATATATATGTATTATACATTTTATTAAAAAGATTAGAGTGGTACAAAAATACAAAAAATTAGTTATTTTTATTCCTCCTTGATCGTCTTTCTAGAGTATTGAGATGAAGAAGAAGTAGGCGTTGGGTCAGGATGTTGTTTTGTGGATTTTTGAAGGATGACACTCTGACTAATGAACCGTTGGAATGTATCTGAGAAGTTGACCAGTTTACTCATCAGAGAAATGGTCCGGACAACACATTTATAGGTGAGCCATAAGATTAGTAGTGTAATGAGAGTGAAGACGAAAATTATGTCCAAACAGTAAAGCTGAAAGGAGTCAAGATGACGACTAGCTAGTTTCAAATGTGGAGCTCCACCAGTCCGCATTATGTACTCGATGAACCAGGTGGCTCGTTGGAGAGGATGTTCTCGTTGATCTTTCAAAAGTCTACGGAGTTTGTCACTGTTCTCTCGATACCTGTGATTTAAAATACAATATGAAATTATTTTAGGAACAACGCGATTTAAAAATTATTTGAAGATTGAGCTTAGATTGTAAATAACTTACTCTGCTTTGTTGAGAACGGTGGAGAGAGCTTGAAAAATTTCTTCAGCTGAGGCATCCTTCCCTAGTCCAACGGCAACTTTTTTCTCTTCAAGTCGAGTGAGCACATCAAATTGGTCTCCGAAGACAGGCATGGCAATCTGTTTATTAAAAAATAATTTGTGACAAACTTTAGAATATAAAACATCAAGTGAAAGGATGATTTGAGCAAATCAAGCAAGAGAAAGTTCTTGCGAGGATATTTGTAGTTTAGGAAAAAGGAGTTAAAAAATTTTCAAAAATTCTCACCATGGGTACTCCGTGATACATGGCCTCAAAAACTCCATGAAGACCACAATGTGTGAAAAAGGCTTTAGTTTTTGGATGACCTGTACATTTTGTCCCAGACATGAAAAAAATACGAAGTAAAATAAATGTAAAAAAGTGTTGGACAAGAGAATAACAACATGAAAATCACTCAGTACTTTCTCTACAACTTTCTCCCAGTAGTCCTCAATATTTTTTTTACTTTTCGATTGAATATCATGTCACAACAACACTATTATTCATTTATCATGTGGAATTCAATTGTCTGTGAGTGGGGAGTTGTGATGTGTGTGTGTGTGAGAGACTGTCGTCTACACTATTTGCTATTGAAAAAAGGATAACACACACGCACACACTGTATTATATATAAGAGTAGTGTATATGAATGTAAGGGTATACCAAGAACATCTTGCTGCGGGAACCACCGGACCCTTTTGACATTGGGTGGAGTTGCATTGACAAAAGTATGGACAGGAGAGATTTTCATCAGGACTTTTTGTTCGAGACGCGAGAAAGCGTCGAATAATTTGGGAAGAAGATTTTTTGCAACAGAGAGGTCGAAAGAGGCGCCCATTGAGAATACAACAACTCCAGCATCTTGTGAACTGTCCATGAATTCTTGAAGGTCCTGTACGAAAGGAGAGAGGAGAAATAAAAGGAGAAAGGACAAAAAACGAGAGAAAAAAATCACTTACTGTCGTTTGGATTATTATTACACTCTCAATTTTTTTCTTCTTTTCCCCTTCTCTTTCTGCAGTACTGACTTGAATAAAATAAATGCCGATATATAATATTAGAGGGAGGGAGGGGAGAAAGTTTGTGTGTGTGAAAGGAAATAAGAGGAAAAAATTGACAAATTTTTTTACATTGCTTTAGAAAAAATACAAGCCATTGGTTAAGTCGTTGGTTAACATCTTTTGCTGTTCCTACGTGTATAGATGTAATAATCCTTTCAGTTTGGTGGAAAAAATTGTTTATTCTTTTCCCTCTTCGGAAGGTTGTAGGTTGTCACTGTTTGGAAATAGAAAGGGTTGAAACTACGGCGGAGGAGGAGGGGAAAGGGGAGGAGAAGTTTGCCAAAAAATAGCAAGCAACAAAACATTTACTATCCAAAGGAAATACCAGAGGCAATAACAATTTACGCTAACTCAAGCATGCCTTCCTAAATTTTACAATGTTTTTTTTCTTCTCTTTCTCTCCTTTTCCATCTACAGACACACCATCCCAAATTGTGTGTGTGTGTGTACATTCTATAGTTCTCCTCCATTCCTTCTTCTGATGAATCTTTTTTAGATGTACACATACAAACGACTTGAACTCATCCAAACAATAAAATGAGGGAAGGAAGGAGAAAGTCACAACACTCTTCTTTCTTTCTCTCTCTTTCTCTATTGTCGGCATGCTTGGCCTATATCGATATATACATTATACATTGGGTATCATAGCAATTTTGACACACAGAGAGAAGAGATACAGATAGAAAAGATTACTGTCCAAATATTTCTACCATGACTTCTCAACTTTTTGTCTGTTTCCTCTGCAAGACTGTAATCATTGCAATTTATATTTATAATGCATAGGCAAAAAAATGACTACACTCCTTCTCTCTCTCTCTCCAGCCTCTCTATCTTCTCCCTCTTTTTCTCACATTATTAGAAATTGGACTGATAGCCTATTTTTAAGAGGAGTATTTTTACGACTCTTCAGACTCTGTTTCGTTTTTTTATATTTTTCTCTCCTCTTACACAGAATAAGAGGAGAGGGTTCGTGAGGTTTGTACTTGTATATTTCTTGTCTCTCGCTCTCTCTATCTTACGTGTGTGTGTGTGTTTGTGATGTGATGGAAGGTATCATCTTTTCGTCTTCCGTATATTTTTAATATTTTTTCTCTCTTTCTATCTCACTTTTCTTTTCACAATACAGGGAAGTCCAAGATGAGGAGGGAGGGAAAGAAGCCAATCAGGAGTGTTCATTCATACAGCTTGGAACAGTCCTACTATTACTATAAAATATTTACTTGTTTTCCCTCCCTTTCACTTTGAACATTTCAAGGGGGGAGGGAAGAAACTCCATTTAAAGATATTCTTCTTTTTTTCTTTCTCCCCCTTTCTCTCTCAGCTTTCTCCGTCTTGGAGTGGAGAATCAGAAAGCTACTCACCTAGTTTCAATTTATATAACTCTGTTTAACTCTACTTCAGGAATGTGTGTCGTACAATGTACATTTACAACTACTACTACTACTACCTGCAAGGGAGTCCTACCCCACTTTTTCTACCTCCCCCCTCTCCCTCTCTCTCCCCATTTTCCCTGTGTGTCTATATATGGCGAATGGCGTAATGGTAACTTTTCTCCGTCTGTTCTCCTTCCTCTTCTCCTCCCTCCTTCTTGAAGAGAAGGAAATGTTGGAGAGAATACGAATACGCGTTTCAACAGTTCCACATGGGAATTCAATTGAAAAGAGGAGACTAGAGGGGTGGAGGGAGAAATGTTAGAGTACACGTAGAGAGTTTCCACTAGCTTCCTCCACCTCCTCTAATATATTTCAACTACATGGGAAGTTTCGATTGCGTATTATGAATAATTGAGTCTGTATCATATTTCACTCAGCTAAGTACTTTGCTTACATATACACATTTCACTGTGTGTGTATTGTATATATATAGAAGTGCATAGAGGGAGGAGGAGGATATACACACTACTTATATTGTGTTTAGTTCACTTTATGTGTGTGTGTGGAGCGGAGGGCAGACTTGGTGGAGATACAATATACACACATGTAGAAGAGAGAGACACACACACACAGACATAGGCATGAGAGGAAGAAAATATAGCTCAATATGAAGCCATTAGTACATCGAAGAGTACCATATAATAATAATGAGACGAACATAACGACTCCACAAATGACTCAGAGTCATTTCGTCTTTTATAGGCCACTTGGAACTGTGGAATAATTGCCATGCCGCACTTGACTCCTTTCACTCTCAAGTGGAGTTCCTGGTCCTCTCAACTCCATCGTGTGTGTGTGTGTGTGTACATTCAAACTAATGAAATAAAGGTAAGTATTAACCCAGTATCGACTGGATTCTCTCTCCCCCTGTATGTCTATGTCTACCTATATATTTATTGTGTATATATATTCACTTGAGCCGTGTAAGTTGTACCAGAAAATGTTAGTATTATGTTAGTAGTTTTGAGAGGGGGCAATGGGGATGGAGGAGTAGGAGAGGAGGAGGAGGAGGAGGAAAAGGTGGAGGAGAACTTGCTGCTTTTAATTTATCGCTTCGATAAGTGATAAGAGCCCCCATCACATTGCAATTCGTGTGCTTGGAGGTTGAGAGAAAATTGTAAAGTCGACGGAGAAAGACTACAGAAAAGGTCTTTAAGTGAAAGTACATATGAGGGAGGGAGGGAAAGAAGGAAGGGAGGAGGATTTTATTTCTAGAGAATAGAATGGTGTGAGTGTTTCTGTGTTACCTTAGGTAACGGTACTGGATTTCGGCATTGCATACATCCAACATTGACGGAATTGGCTAGAAAATCAGTCCAACAGTTGGGATTAAAAGTTAAACTTTCTCTTTTACACACTTATTTGAGGAGAAGGTGTGGAAATGGGGAAAAGGGGATAGCATGGCGAGGAGAATGTATACAGTTTTAAAACGAAAATTTTTAAAAATGGATGAGTGTATTTGAAATAGTAAAAATTCCCAGATTGAATCAATTTCTATATTAATATTTACGTGGGAGAAGTTTTGGATAGTCGATGACAAAATCGGAATTGATGAGGACACCAGACAAATTTCCAATTAGTTTTGTGGGTGAGGGAGTGTGAGGGAAGTATTCTTGAGTATACTTGTGGGACAAGTAGAATTGGTACTGCATGACTAGGTAACCACCAAGTCTCAAGTAACTATTGTACAGTCGTTCCGGGAAACTGTTCAATAAATTAGATTCGGACTTGAAGGACAGGAAGTTGGGGACGTGGGAGGGTGGGAGGAAACTTCCGATGTAGTCCATCTCCCCATTCACTGTTGAAAGGGATTTTTTTAAGAATAAAAAGTGAGTAATTATGACTTTTAATTAACAAAACAGGTAGAAAAAAAATATTCCGGTGTGGATTAATTCAATTAAAATTAATTGCTAGCCATGCACTTATATGGAACTGGATAATCAGAAATTATAACAGTCACTCTCCATCTTGTGGATTTTGGGAGTATTGGAAATAATTTTTTTAGAAACTGATGAATACCTGGGAAAATAGCCCAGTAAGCCACGACATGAGGAATCCCAGCTTGGTACAGGAAAGAGAGACCACATTCATTGGTGATGAGGTCAATTATGGCTAAATCAAATGTCATGTTTCGGAGAGAGCTCAAAAGTTGACTCTCAAAAAGTCCTCGACAAAGTGCTTCTGTCATTGTGAAGGCTGCAGTGGGAAGATTATGAGGATTGTGACCCTCGTGCCAGAGTAGAGTGATGGGGAATTGAAATCGCCCTTCTCTTGAGACCGTCATGTATGGATAACGTCCGTCTGTATTGTCCACCTGAATGATTTCATTTATTCAAACATTAAATGCCCCCATGCACTTCCCATCCTCTATCTAAACTATATCTCTATCTCTCCCAGACAGAATCAATTTTTTTATCAATAAATCCCATGTGTCTGGCTAGACATGTATGCACATACAGTTTGCTTATAAAAACAGTACTATTAAAATATTTTGCAACTCACTGTCAGTATATAATTTGTCAAATTTGAGGCATGTGAACTTGGAGTGTCTCCAACATTTAGGAAACTGATTGTTGTGACATGATGACCCCGTTGTACCAAATGATTACTCAAAAATTCTAATTGTAACTGAATGAAAGAGTTTTAATTTAGTATCGAATTAATTGTAAGTGCTCAAGGGAAACCGGGAAATATTTATTAAATATTGTTTAATATGAAAGAAATCTTACTTTGTGACTGCCACTGTGTAGTGGATGTAATACTAAAATTTTGGCACATTCCACTTTCCCCTCATCATTTATTAGAATTAAAATTAACCATGAGAATGGTATGGCACAAATGAACTTCATTTTAATTTTACTCTCTACTATTTCTCACTAAACAAATTTTCGTTTTCCAGGTACACACTTTGTTATTCTTCCCAACGAAATGTGTAGAGTAGTATCACTTTTCAGTGCACAAAAAACTGCTCACCAAAATTATTATATTTAGTAATTTTTGATTCGTAACTTGGTTTCACACGAGATTTTGTCACAAATCCATTATTCTTGAATCTTCTCCTCACTTTATCGTCTCACTTTTTCAGTGAGTCTATTGTTGACTCAATTTGATAGAGAAGAGTGGAACTATTTCATGACGACTCACATTTAGTAAAAATACACTTATTTTTCTTGCCGTATTTCTTCTCTGTTCCATCCAGAAAATTGAACTCAATTGAGTTCGACGTACGTTCCACTGTCACTGTAAGGTTGACATGAATTGTCACCTTCAATAATGAGTGTAAGGAAGATATAATATAAAAACGTTTCTTGTTCCCTGTACACAAAAGAAGAGAGTAAATATGTTACCTCACAACTTTTTTAAATGGTTAACTAGTGAAATACCACACGGACTGAAGTATAAAAGATAGGGCACAAATTTATTTTAAAGATTTTTGGATGTGATGCTATTTTTGTAATTACACACAACACACAATGGATTATAATTATGATAGAAAATTGTTCCGTACTGTACTTGTGTGTGAGTAATACCTACCTCACTTCTCATCTCAGTTATGTATGTACCGCCTTACCCTTTGTAACGGTTCTGAACTTGTACCTAATTGCGTTCATGCATTCAAAATCACTTGTGTGATCAAAAAGATGCCTTCTTAATATTGTGTCTCATTCCAACTGTTTTTTTGAAGGAGAAGAAGAGGGCTCATAATTAAGTATCTCGATTGTGTGCTATATTTACAAGTATTGTAGGCACACAAAAAAAGGATGTATACTTGAAATACTGAGCCGTTTTAATGCAGGTTAAACAATGCATGGAGGAGTTAAAAAATGTGAGTTTTTTGTGTACATTTTTACATACGTACATGTACATGCATGGATGTAAGAGCTGCTTTCAATTTATGTATACAGAAGGGTGTAAGACTCACAGTCATAGTCCTGATTGTACATAATATTACCATATGAAATTTCTGCATATTTAAACAAGGAGATGAGTGGAAGATGTGTATATATAAATGTAGACTTGTCAAACGGTCTAGATGGTCTTCAAACCGAGACGACGACGGGATATCAAGCACCCTGAACATTGTTCAACTTAAATTTACATACACGCCGCACACACTGTTTGTCAGTCACACACATACGCTTATGAGAATGAAAAAACAATAGTAGTCATATTTACAGGTTGACGGCTTCTGGGGATGGACGGTTCTCTAGGGCAAGGCAAGTCAAGTTGAAGATGAGAGAGTGTGTTAAGATTTGATTAGGATAAAAATGATCACAATTCTGATTTCTCATCATCAGTCCTCAAGTCGTCTGTAGAGAGTCTCGACTCGAGACTAATGGATATGTAAAGAGTTTGCACATATCTCACATATTTACGCGTAGTTGTATGTGTGTAAGGAAACTTTCTAAAATGCAAGTAAAATTGAACGTTTTTTACAAAAAAAGAGCTAACAATTGTAAGACTGTCGAGAAATTGTAATGTATTAATGTGGCATTTGGCGAATTACTGTTTTCTATGTAAACTGAAAAGCGTAGGGACAGTCTGAACAAATCTGAACGAAGAATTGGGAGAAGACGAATACACTAGACATAGCTAAGTATATATTGTGAGAACAAGGAATGTTACAACAGATGAGTTTTTTAGTAAAGTTCCACAAACTGACACGACTTTTGTTTTTTTTCTTGTAATATTAAGGTAGTTATCGTAATGGGGAGTGAATCTCTTTCTCTCTCTTCCCTCATTCATATTCAAAAGGCTATGAAAATGAGGGTAATTAAGACGTACAATTACTGTCTGTGTGAGGAAATTATTTCACTTTTCAAACTACAGAGATGGGTTCCGAGAGTGTAGACATTTATACTCAGTAAGTTAATTAAAATTTTAGCAAATGAATGCACATAATGTTAATTAAGATGTACGTCTCTAAAGTATTTAGTCTCACATTGACAACTTTGATATTACGAGACAGAAATCTGTCACAGAATGGCAATCAAAGAAACTTTATGTGTAAGGAACTAAAAAAATTAGATTAGACACAGTAAATATTTTCGAAATTCTGTAACTGCTCAAATTGACAATAAAAGATTTTTCCCAAAATATTTTGTAAACTAGTGAATAGATGGATACAAAACTTGACCTAGTGTAGATCACAAGAATTTCTCTCAATTTCTACGATGTTATTAAGGGATCAAAGGTTAAATGAACTCACACAGGAATTTAGTTGGAGAAGGTTCGGTTCCTATATTTTTGAAAACAATGATCACTGAAATGAACACAAAATAGTCAAATTTTTGAGACACAATGTAGACAACACAGTTAACGTTCAAAGAAATTCACAATTGAGAGATGTAGTCAATCCTGCCCACGCAGATATATTGTAATGTACAAAAGTAGAAGGAAATATTTTCCACTAGATATATTTAAGAACCCCATCATTAAATTTGACAAGATTCACGAGTTTTGTGTTAGTTGCACTGTGAGGGAGAAATCTTCAGAACGAATTGAGACGTCTCTCTCTCTCATTTTGAGTCATTAGTTGAGGGTGTCACTGAAATATGAAAGCGCACATTTTGACGAATGCATTTCTAGCATACAGTACAAGATATAAAAAATATGAGGATTGTACATCTCGCCGTGATTATTATCACCGTTCTCCTCATATTAAAAAACACCTGTATTTTGGTGACAATTCATGCAGTAACGACTAATGACTTCCTGTCACCACAAAAACCACAGTTTAAGACACAATGGGAGATTCGTCCCTATCTTTTGGACAGTACTTACACAGTATATTGAGGAAGCGTATAAAGAGTTAAAAGGTAAAAACAGAAAAAACAGTTTAAATAAACTCTCAACGATTCAGTGACTAAAATGTGGTTAACATTACTTTGGCTATAATTCAATGATGCAGTAAATATAATGGAAATTAGGTACAAAGTCATCATAAATTGTGATTAAATAATGATCAGGTTAAAAATTCACCGTCTTTATTTAACTTGCTCTTTTGTAGATTCGCACCAACAGGAACAACTAGATCCTCTCACTAGAGTTTCGTAAGAAATTTTAAATCATTATAAAACGGATTTAATGTGGTTTGTCTACTTTGCTTTTTATCACGATAGAAAGGCGATATTACAACTACAGCCAAAATTGAACTAGCCAATTAGGCTATTGCTGAATTGTCTGCTTGTCAACTAATTTTCTGAACAATCCATTATCGATGGACATGAGCTGGAGAGAAATTGAATAAACACAAAAAGCACATTAATATTTTGTGAATATTGTATTCAATTTCTATGTAAAAACTTGGCAGAGCCCTCTCACCTGATCATACGTTCCAACTTCAGCAAATCTTTGATTTTGCAAAATTGCGATTTTATCAGCATTTCCTAAAAAACAAAAAAGATTAAGTTTGATAATTAAATATGAAAGAGTTCAAAATTGTTTTAAAAAGGGAGAAAAAGTTTCAAAATGAATTTAAAACTGATTTGTTTACAGTCCATATTTTATGATGTTATGATTAAAATTAACTAAAATACTCACTGATAGTGCTCAATCTATGAGCTATTGTGATTACTGTCCTATTTTTTCCTATCCTTTCCAGAGCTTCCTGCACTAAGAACTCGCCTGGTCGCAAAAAAATTGAACATTTGTATTAAATGGATTGAAGCACATAAATCATGAACTAAATACATTCAAAGTTGACAAACACTTACTTTCAGCGTCCAGAGCAGAAGTTGCTAAACAAGAAATTTAAAACAATCAGTCATCAAAAAGTGAATAAAACAACATTTACAAGTCTATTCATGATTGGCAGAATATAAATATAGCACGAAAATGTGGATTTACCTTCGTCAAAGAGTAATATTTTTGGATTCTAAAGAAATGAACCAATCAAAAAAATTGAGCAATATTACACATTTCTCAGTTTTAAAAAATTGTGATCTTCTTCCATGTTACCTTGATTAACGCTCTAGCAATGGCTATTCTTTGACGCTGACCACCGGATACCTGCAAAAGCAATTATAATGATTAAAAATAAATGTCAATAGGGAAAAAGGTTGAAATTGAAAATAAAACGTTCTTAGTAAGAACAACAACGCACCATGATTCCTCTCTCCCCCACAAGTGTGTCAAATTGATCAGGAAAGTTCATAATAAAATCGTAAGCATTAGCTTCTTTGGCAGCCCGATACACATCTTCATCTTTTACTTGATCGGGATGAGGATATCCATACTTGATATTTTCTTTGATAGATGACGAGAAAAGGGTTGGTTCCTGATTAACAGTCCCTATTAACTGTCTCAAAAATTGAGGATCCAACGTTTTTATGTCCATTCCATCAATTGTTATATGTCCAGATGTGGGGTCATAAAATCTGAGCAGAAGTGTACCTACGATTAACAATTCAAAGATACAAGCTTGTAAAAATATCAAAATAATTGTCTACTTATGTAATGACATGTTTATGAAGGTCGTCATACCCAGAGTACTTTTACCACTTCCACTAGCACCAACCTAAACAGGTCAAAAATTGTTTTTTAAAAAATGAGTTGTCAGCATTTCTAGGATGATTTGACATGTTCATTCTCTTACGACTGCTAATACTGATCCAGCAGGAATGTCTAAATCGACGTCATTGAAAATTGTTACATCATCTCTTGTAGGATAACTAAAGGATACTTGATGTAGGCGAATATTTCCAATAATCTCTTGGGCTGGAATTAGTCCACCTAAAATACACACATTTATAAATAAATGAATCGTAATGAATCATTTGATTCAATTATCCGTGAATTGATTAGAACATACCTGATAACGCAATAGTAGGTTGACGATCAATTAATTCCCATAGGCGAGTTGAAGCACCCAGACCTAATTTAGCCAAAAAATAATAAATATTGTTATCATTAAAATGACTATTGATTTTGATTTTTAAAAAATTAAGCACCTTTCATCAACTCGGAGTAAAATGAACTAAGTCCTCCCATGGCCACACCAACGTACGCTGAGTCTAAAAAAATTAGTTTTAAAACTTATGAATGTGAACAAAATATCATTGTATAAAATTGAATCTTCTGTTTAAGCATTTAAAAAAAATTACATAGTAAAAATGCTGAAAGACTGCCGACTGTAATGGTATTTTCAGAAACCATAGTACCACCATAGTAGAGGACTGTCAGGATAATAAAATTCCCACTCAAACCAGTCTATTCAATACAAAGAAAAAATTAATGGTTGAAAAGATTTTATATTTATAACTTTTTTAAAAATACAATATTTTCAAAATTAATAATAATATTATGTGTAAGTAAATCTTACGAGTCCAAAGAAGAATCCTTTGGCGAGTGCCTCCTTGTACGCCAATTGTAAAACATGAGCAATTTTGTCTTGGTAAGTCTTATTTTCCATCGCTTCCTGAGTAAATGCACGAACTGTGCGGATATTTGCAATTCGTTCTTCAGCAACTTGGGTTGCCGAAGCAAGACTATCTTGTACTTTTTTTGTAATTTTACGAACATAACGTCCATAAAGGATGGCCAGACAAGCCACTGGAGGAACAACGGACAGTCCAACAATAGCTAATTTAGGAGAGACGTAAAACATCATACCGACTCCGGCCCCTACCATAACTAGAGATCGAAGTCCATCGGAAATATTCATGGTAACGCTCTGACTAACTAGTGAAGTGTCCGCCGACAATCTATTAATTAATTCTCCTGTTTTATTCTTGTCAAAGAAGGAAATCTCATTTTTTAAAATGGACGCAAATACCGTCGTTCGCATTTTGTTTGTAATTTTTTGTCCTGCAATCAACAATAATCATCGTAAAGATAATTAGCAAATCCGAATCTCATTTCAACAAAACAAATATACAAAAAGTTTGTGTAGTACAAAATTGTGAATAGAATCAAAAAATTAATTTTAACCTGCAATCGACATTAGGTAAACTCTTCCAAAATTACATACAGCACCAACACAAAACACACCAAGAAGGATGAGGCAAACATATTCTAAATTCTTCCTTGTAGTTTCACTATTCCCAGTATAAATTAAATCAATTACTTTCCCTAGACAGAATGGGATGGTCATTGTGACTCCACTCGAGATGACGAGCAAAGTGATTGCACCTTCAAAAATAGAAAATGAAAAATCGTATATATACATTTAGATGAATAATTTTAATAACGTTGATCTAATAATTTGTGTATTAATAACCACAGTTTGTTTACCAGTTAATGTCCATTTTTCAGATTTCGCAAGACCCAATAATCTTGAAAATTCTTTTCTACTAGATCGATTCAACTTTATTGGATTAGCTTCCGGGGTCGTATTCTGGAGGTTCATCCTGCTCCTAGTATGATGAATACTTTTACGAGAACCATTTATCACATCTTGTAATCTATTTTTCAAATTTAAAAAACTTTTGTCGGAAATTCTTGAAAATGTACTATGACTTTTCACTACACAATTCTTTTGTGATTGAACTATTTGTCTGGATAGGACAAAATTTCGAGTCCCCAAAAAAGACCGGTGACAAGACGACTTTATCATGAAACACAACATTGTTGTTTAATTTCTTTAAAGCTATTCTTATGACAACAAAATAAAATAAAACATTTTTCGCCTGATGAAATTCCCAATTCAAATACTTTTCGCTCCCTTTTCCTCTTAGGTCTAAAAAAAACACGCTCCACGCTCCACACCCCTTCACACTTTCCTTTTCAGTCTTTTATTTTCTCCGGAAGTGAAATCAAGTTTTGGATGAAAACGAAAGTAAATCTATTTTTTCAATGTTAGGGCAGCATGTGAATATTTTTGGTCTGTGTCATACTTCCTTGTATAAAGTTTGCACAAACGAAATATTAATAACAGCGACTCTAAATAGAAAGACTACAATTTAATCAATAAATAATGAAAAGAGCAACAGAAAATGAGTGGTGATGTGATGATGGAGAGTAGATCGAAGGGGTAAGTTGACAAATATCCCAAATATTTGTCTCTGTCTTAGGTCAGCGAAAAACGGAACCGCTCAACTAGAAAAGTCTCACGTAAACCCATGGTTGACTGAATTGACAAAGTATCTTCTGAATTCCTTGAGTGTTTCTTCAGACTTTCTCTATTCCTCAACTTTCCACATCAACAACAATAAAATGGTACGCAAAGGAAGCAAATTCCAAATCATCCTCCACTACACAACAAATGTGTAGTGGTAGTAAATCCACACACATACACACCCTCCACATTATTTTGCGCACAGGACAGCATGGAAAGGAATCACTTTGTGTGTACACTCAAGAAAGCATGTAAATTTAAAAAATCGCTGTAGAGTCCCCACAATTGTTTTTCCAAATCTATTCACTTCCTCAAAATGTACTTGAACCAAGATAAACTTTTTCTACAGGTTAAGTCCACTCAAATCCTCTAAAACACTTTACACGCAGCATTTTAAACAACGTATATAATGTAGATTATAACTCTTCAAAGAAAGAATTATGACTCGGCATCACAAAAAGAGAAGACTACCGGTGCCGTGTGTTTAGTCAATTACCTTCCATTTAATGTAAACAGATGCGAGAGAGAGAGAGAAAGTCGGGAAGGTAACTTAAAATGTTTATATAATTTGTACACCTCCTATCTGTATAGTGGTAGTATATAAATCAGTGTTAATTACATTCATGCCTACAAGTTCATATAAGCAAACACTCTCTTATCCACAACGCATTTTTCCTTAAATAGAGATCAAGTGATGGGAAGAGAGAAAGAAGGACATTCCCTATTTCCAAAAAAAAAAACACACACACATAAAAAATAGACAAACAAGAGTGTACACATTAAAGTTGTATTTATTGTTCAAAGTTATTTTTGTCCAAAAATGTCGAACACACACACACACAGTCGAATTTCAATTACTCCAAATAGAGAGATGAAAAAAACGTTCAGAGGAAAATACGGAGAAATGCAGTATTTTTCAGTTTGCTGGAAGGGACCGTTCTTTGTGGCGCAAAGATTTGGTTTCTTCCGAGGACGCTTTCCATGGCAAATAGGAAGGAAGGAGAGGCGGGTCTATAGCACAAATACATTCCGTCGACTCTCAACATAAAATCCTACACTTGGCCATGCCTTGACTCCAGGACTCCAGTACAGCTTGTGCTTTGGAAGGGGAAAGACGGAAGTTATTTTCTCTCTCTCTCTGCCTAAACCACCCACCAAAATCATCAACCACATATTATACAGATACCAAAAAAATCACACACACACACAAACCACTGTCTCACCTCCACTTTCACTTTAATTACATCCCTCTCACCTTTATTCTATATATTCTCTAAACTCTTCTCAACTTTTACTCTCCTCCCCTCCACACTTGTACTCTCTATACAACCATCAAAATCTTCAGTTTTGATCATCATCATCATCTCCACCTCTTCACTCTGTTGATTTTCGTGAATTTCCTCGGATTCTCTCTCTCAAAGTTGATCCAGTTACGACTACGAGGTGATTGGAAATCATAGCTTTCGGCGGAAAAACAAGTGCCACTCTCTTTTCTTTCACCACACATACACACACGCACTCCCTCCTCACACACACACATTACACACTCATATGTACACAGAGTACAAACACACGACACAGGAAATATCATCTTGTGTGTGTGTGTGTCATAATCCTCACAAGAAGAGTATCATTACAACAAAAGAATGCAGTCCAAATCAATATAATAAAGACGGATATAATACAAATGTGTTGTTAATATTTTATTTCTTTGGATATAAATAATGGATTTGTCTGTCTCTCTCTCACTCTCTCTCTCTACTCCTGTCTCTTGTACACTGTGATTTTGTCTCTCTCTCTGTCCCTGTCACATTGTTTTGACAAAACTGTTTCAATTTTATTCTACCCCTCTGCATTACATCCACTTCCACTTTCTCTTGTTTCTGATGCAATATTGAAAAGGAATTTGAAAAAAGTATATATATTTGGTTCATACGTGATTACACTCCAATAACCATCATCATCATCATCGGTTTAATATATAGAATTACTTACTGGGAACTGGGAAGATGAACGATAAGAATGGAATTGGAGACGAGTGGGTTCCCCCCTCTAATTCTCTGTAAACGTTTTTGTGGTGTGTGTGTGTGTGCTTGTTGTTGTTTTGTCTTTTCTTCAAATTCTTCTTGTTCCTGTCTTCTCTTTGTACAGTAGTAATGATCATTTTACTTCATCTTGTTCAACTTATCAGTAATACAATGATAAGAGGTCAACAACATATTTTATGACACACACATGGTGTCAGTATATCTAATTTGTAGTGTATTAGTGTGTACTCACTACAAATGGTCTCATTAATGAAACTGTATTCATTATGTATTATTATTGTGTGTGCGTGTGTGTGTGTGTGAGTGAATGTGTGTGTGTACATTAGTTTATCACAATTGTTTATTTACTTTTTCAAACTTTTGTTTGTTCTCAAACTCACCATACATTAAAAGTGGTGTAGAGTGGAGTCTCACACAGTAAATTGTATTGTAATATTAAACCTTGTGCTTCTTCAAGTGTTCAAAAAATTCCATGATATATAATTTTCCTCATTTCATTATTACTGTGTGTTGTCCATGTGTGTGTGGAGGATTTGTGTGTGTACATGGAAAATATTTTGGTGAAGAAGTGTGAAGGTAATGTCCAAGTGGAGCCAAAGTGCATTGGATTAAAGAATTTAAAAGTCAAAAATTGTTTTTTTACAGTTGTGTAAAACGAATATATAATATGTGCTCATGAGATAATGAGAATCTTTAAATTATATCAAATGTTTTGTGCGTTTCGCAATAAACGCATAATGTGAATAAAATCTTTTACAAACTTGAAAACTGTCCAAAACGAAAATACTGAGATGAAGTGATGAGTGCATTGAATATTTAGACAAGGAAATTCTTCGGGGTCTGCATATAGCTTTTTTAGTACGAAATAAAATTGGGAAATTTCTCCTCCTTCTTGGAATTTGAAAATTTAATTACATTGAAATTTCTTTGTGTCAATGTTAGTGTTTGAAATTAATATTACGAATATATGTAGATGAACAAAAGGATCACACAGAAAATCCATATAATGATAATGCGGATTACATTCAGGATTGTCGTTGAGACCCTCACAAATTGTGTTTCAAAATATTTAATTGGAACAAGTATTTTTAATGAGGCGTTTCTCACCTCAATTTGTAAACAAGGTTCATTTTAATCACATGCCTCTCAGCCCCATATGCGTACACTAACCACTGAATGAACAATTATGACTTTGACGTACGACTAAAATTTTTCCCTTACCAATGCACTTTCCCTGCCATGATGGTGAAAGTAAAGAAAGTTCGGATTAGAGAGACGACTCTTGACAAGTAGTGAAGAAATTACGAGCATACTCCACACTGTTAGAGAAAAGAGGATGGAGAGAGACAATCGCTATTACATTATTTTTGTTTATATCCGTCTATCGTTGATTATATAATTTGTTTTCTTCAAGATTCTAATGGGCTTGTGTGCAATTTTTGTTTATTATAGATTTATTTCGTTTGGTGGAGTAAAACAAAAGGAGTAAAAGGAATTTGAAAAGGAACAGTGTCAAGGTTCGAAAAAGAAAAATTGGAAGAGAAAACAAAAAGAAAAATTCTATGCATTTGTCATCTACTCAGCTGGTTTTAAGGTATCAAGGACTTGGGACCACCCGCCCTCTCAATACTTTCGGACATTTTCCTTGTTTTCTCCCTTTCGCTGTTGGTATATCGTAGCTTCATTGCAGTGTCCTTCAATTGAAATATAACTTCAATCTCTGCTGGAAATAACATCATCTTCTGAGCCGAGTTTTTGAACTTCGTATGCAAAGAGAAGTGCGTAAAAAATATACCCCACGTTTTTATAATACAAAAAAAAAGGAATTTGTATTTGTTGAGTGTTCTTTATCATTTTTAAGCTGACAATTTTGCAAAGCAGCGTCTCAACAAAAAGCTTGAGCAGTTTCTGTACAAACCACTGTAGAGTTACCGTGTGTGTGCGTAGAAAAATAGTGTGCGTTTCGTTTCGTTGCTACTTGGATTTCCGCAATTCGTCAGATTATTTTTGTACAAGTCAAAAGTCAAGAATAGAAAGATTCCTCACAGTCGCGTAAGTCTCAGTCATCTGTTTTCAATACAATCTTGAATTTTAGATGGACACATTATAATACATTTTGGTCACATCCTATTTTACTGTATTGTCATTATATTTTACATATTATTATGAAAGTACATTAACCCACAGTAAACACGCAAAAGAGAGAAAAAGAATTTAACTGAAGGAGAAAATTGTGTGCTTAAATGTAGGCCTGCTGCTCACCACTAATTGAAGGATCAAGAAGGACAAAAGGGAAAGTCCCGCTTTCACTCATACAAGAGAAGTAGAAGGAGGAAACGAAAGAACAGAGAAGGAGATTCTTGTAAAGGAGGCAAGATGCCATGTGGATTCCAAGACGATTTGACTGAATTTGAAACCGCCCAATTCTCATCATCCACATCCTCTTGGTCAACTCGGTTCGATCCAGAAACGTTGGAAGTCGTCGAGGCAGAGGACCCTTTAGCTGATTTAATGATCAACTCTCTACCCGGCTGTCTCCTCAAAGGTCAGTAAATTCGCATCATATTAATCTGATCATTTACTGTTGAAGTCTTTGAAAAGTATGGCAACGATCACAAAACATTTCTGCATTTCATGTCACAGAAGGTGTAAATACATATTAATTTGGACAGTCTATAAACAGGCTTTTACTGGTTCCCCTCCTTTAGCACTGCACACAAGGGAGAAAGTAAATTTTTCCTTTCACCCACAGCCAATTCTCATAATTTCCCATCAGCACAAAAGCACTCAAAGAATATTTTATTTTGTTTTCACAATAATTTGTGTACAGTGTAAATCTAATCCTAATAATATATTCCTAGGGATGTTTTGAATTTATATTGTCGGGGAGTACACAAAAATTCATTTGCGGGTTTTAAAAATTTTCTTAATTTTAATTAGGGGTTCCAATCTTTGATCTCTGTTGCTACTAGCATAAAGAGTGTACAGTATGCACATATATGTATGTAGACAAGGTGATACATGGATATGGAGTAAAATAGGTTTCAGAACGATTATGATCATTATAATCCGGGATAGAGAAAGAAGAAAAACCGGAGGAGAAAGACATGAGATTCTCATTTCGAGTCGTAGATGGAAACTGCAGTGTCAGCACAAAAAGTGTTCACAAATGTGTCTGATTCCTTTTTACACATGTACGTCTTTTATATTATGAAATCACACACACAAATTTGAGATGGTAGATATGATATAACCTAAAGAGATTATGGAGATTATTGGATTGTACTACTACTCCACATTCCCTCATACATGTACGTACACACATAGACACTCACAAGAACTTGGAGGAATCTTGATTTATCTCTCACTTTGTTAAGTCAAGTGGTAAATGGCAAATGGCCGGAGAGGAAAAGTATTATTCCTCATCTCTTTCTCTTCATTCTCTCTCTTGCTATCTCTCTCCATTGCTGACGCTCTGGCTGAGAAACCCAAACTCAGTTTACGCCCGTTAATGCTAAATCATTAAGTGGCAATCTCCTCCTTGGTTTTGTGGGACCATTTATACTTATGCACTAATATATTAATATAAACTTACACCATCATCAGGTAAAAAGACTAAAGGTTGGTCTGACCAAGGCGTCAAGAAAGGGAGCTTCACAGTTATGATCTCTGAGTCTTTTAATTCTTGTGTGCGAGTGTTTGTGTGTAGAATGTTTAGTGAAAGTAGGAGAGAAAGCTTTTCCACCTCAATTACTTCAATCCTGACTATGACATGACTACAACCGCACCCATCCTTCATAATACGTACTTCAATGTACACTTTTACTGTGAAGGTACAAATATCTTGTATTATTTTAAGAACTTTTTTTGATCTGGAAAAAAACCATCGCTGTACATGTGCTTGTTTGTGTGCGTCACTTGTCGAGACGGAGAAACTACCTGTTCTCCGTCTCGTAGTTAGAATCCCTCTCCTGGAACGTTAGGAAAAAACAATCACCTTGAATGGAATCACACACACACACATGGATCTTTCTTTTTCCTCCTCCTCACATTTATTTATTATTGATGTAATCCAGGCAATACGATTGATCGCACCGCTGTCGACTGTAACTGTCAGTCAATAACTGTGTTGTTCGTTTAGAAATGTAGAAAATAAAATGACAATGTCATGTGTTCAACCATAAACTCTACTTTTCGGATCATCTTTCTCCTCCTCCTTCCCTCAAAATCAATGTCATCTTAAAGACAAGTCTCGTGTATTTACGATTGTTTCCCTCCCTCCTATTTTTGTTTTCTTCCTTCCGATTTCTTGAGACCTCTTAAATCAAAATTCAAACTGTTCCTCCACTCCTCTCAGTCTATCTCAATGTCTGAGGTAATTTTTTATCAACTTTTTCTTGGGATTCTAAAGTGAGTTCAAGAAAACAAGGGGGGAAAAGAGAAAGATTTGAAAGGAGAAAGTTGATTTACATCCAGTCCTGTCTATTTGTATAATATACCAGGGATGGGAAAATGTTGTACAAGTTGTGTGTCATGTAATACACTTTCACTATACTTTCCCATGCAACTTTATTATCTCTCATGAATTTAGAGGGAGGGAGAAAATTATTCCAGATTTTTTGTATCAACAAAAAAAATTTTTATTTTGACGGAGAGATAAGGGACAGGATGGAAATATTGCTTTGCCACTGAACACAATGTATAAAATGTAATATGTAGAACAACATGGAGATTATGAGGTTGAACATGATGTTCCTCTTTTGTGTTTAATTACTAAAGAACACAACATATTACAGTTATTTGTGTATCATGGCAGAACAATCTGTGTTTTGCGTATGTGTATTACTATTTCTTTTTTGTTACAACAACAACAAAGTTGGGAGATAATACTGTAGGACGGTGAGAAGAGAGACAAGAAGAAGAAGTTGAGATGAACAGGGAAGGAAGGGAGGGAGAAGAAAGAAAACAGATTGTGGTAAAGGGCAGAGGAGCTAACTCTTTAAAGAAGAGTGAAAGCGAGAGAGAGAAAGAAACTGCGTGTTATGTGATTCTACATTGTACCCAAATTTCCAATTTCATCCAATGTCATACGTTGTCCTATAAAATCTTTTGGTTATACCTCCCCCTCCCCCTCCTCTTCATCCTTTTCCTCTTCGTCTCAACTCGTTCGATCCTCTCAAAAACTCTTTGGCAGACTACAGACACACACTCACTCTCACTCAGATATTAGTTTATATAGCCCTTAGCATATGCTGCTCATATTATTCGATTTGATTTAGACTGGGAGCATGGAGAGAAATAGGACAAGAGAGGACGAGGAGGGCGGGGAGGCAGACACACACACACCAAAAAGCAAAAGGCTGGAAAAAGTATTATATGCTGGTGATGGTGGTGGTGGTGGCACACAAGGAAGAGAATGAAGAGGAGGAGGAGGTAGGTTGGTTGGTTGGTAAGGTAATATAAAACGGAGTAAAGTCAAGCTGAAAGCTGAAAGAGTTTTGCTCTCTCTCTCTTTCTCTCTCGTTCCCGGTCTCATGCATAATACATGGTGTACTCTGAATCGATTTATATTATGATCAAAAAGGGAAGGCATTGTGATGTCAAGACATGCAGAGTAGGAGACTACTGCTATTACTATTACTACTGTATACTGTTATCCTATACTTTCACTCCCTTCCTCCTTCCCTCCCCACGACCACCATCACGGATGGTACAAAAAATGTACGAAGCCACTTTCCAATAAATCCTACTTAGCAGCCCATCTACTCAGACTGTATCAAATAGTCATAGCTGTTCACAAATTTACAAAATACTAAATGCATAGAAAATATTGTTGTGCATTGGACAGGAAAGATTTTTTTGCTGTTGTTGTTGTTATGGTGGTACTATGGAATATGGTAGTCATTTTCAATTTCTTGGAAATCGTCAATCAAAACAAGAATGGGAGAGAAACTTTTGAGCCTTGGACTCAATACTGTACACTCAAAACTGAAAATATATGTTCACACAAAATACACACTTTTCTATGAACTGCGAGTGTGTCAGCTTGAATGTACCATCTTACTGCTGTAACCAATCATGGTGTGATGGACACTACGCTCAAATCTGATGATCATTGACTAATTATGATAAAATGCACATTCAAAGTAAGGTGTTAAAAGTTGAGGATTATTTTCAAAATATGTGGGTGCACAATAAATTTAAGAGGGAAACCAACTAATTGTGGAATACCTGAGAGAAATGAAGTCTTCATCAGTGGATTTTTTACAGCACAAAATATTAGTTTTTCCTTACTCTCTAGTCATAGGAAAAGAAGTAATTAAATTTTTGCTTCGACACCTTTCCAAAAAAATTTTTTCATGCTCCAGGGGAATCAGGTTGTAGGAGTTGAGCTTGTAATGATCAATAGTACAATTAATTTGAGATTTTGTGATAACTTTAATGATTAGGATAATCACAAAAAAGTGTCAATTCAAGATCAGCTGTGCACAACCCTCATAATGTATATTGTAAATAGACTGTATTTAATACAGTGAGTCCAATTTGTGAA
Source organism: Pygmarrhopalites habei (assembly GCA_009870185.1). Lineage (NCBI taxonomy): Eukaryota > Metazoa > Arthropoda > Collembola > Symphypleona > Arrhopalitidae > Pygmarrhopalites > Pygmarrhopalites habei. Next base: position 49,367 of record WJFB01000276.1, on the reverse strand, counting down.
GGAAGAGTAAATAAGAAGGATGAGGCACAAAAACATTTTTGTCTGAAAGAAAAGTGCAACAGACTTCTTTTTCTCTACTGCTTGTCAACAAGTACACACACACACACACACAAACATTATTACGAGTGAACGTGTGTGTGTGTTCAGAGAGAGAGAGAGAGAGAGTGAGAGTAAAAGGGTGGGTGGGCGGTTCCTTGGAGAGTGAGTTATAGTTTATAGTGTTAGTTTATTTTTGTGCATTAAAAAAGGATTTACACACACTCTAATGTTATAATGTACGGACACTGCAATACAATTTGTTGTTGTTTTCTTCTTTTTGTTGTTGCTCTTGTTGTTGTGCATTTGGGATGCATCATAACCCACAAGGCAAAGCAGACTATTTTATTTTGTGTACTAAACAAACTAACACACATTTTCTTCATTTTACATCCATTGAATTTAGTAACATTTTCCTCTCTAACAAGAGTAATTTTTTTTTGTGTACAATCATCATTTTCTAGTTAATTTTTTTTCACAAGGCAAACATCCATGTTTTTTGGATGGTGATGAGCTATACACATAGTTATAGTTAAGTGTGTGGTTGGGTATGATAAGATGTGCTCATTAAATTCTTGGCTCATCAAATTATGACACATTTTTATTGTCACAAGAGGCATAAGACTCCTTGTTCACTTTTTGGTTATTTGAGGCCAAGGTTAACTAAACTGTAGTTCTTGTTCATTCTAATTCTACTCAATTGTCAATATTAAATAATCATTTGACATGAGAATGTACAACGTAATGATGACGTTGATTGTTTTTGATTTCATAGGATTATCTTAGTACTAAGTTTTGTTTCTAACAAACAAGTCATGTGACAGGGAGAACACAAAAGTGTGATTCTACAACAAAACAGATTTGTCAAATTGTCCAGTAATTTTTTTGTCATCTTAATATATGTAACAAAGACAAAAGAACAATACACTCACACCAATTTAAAGTGCAATTAACAATTACTCACGTTTTGGAACATAAAATAAAAAAGTCAAAGAGCCACCTCCCCCACACATTTATCTCTTCTTTTATGGGAAGTGTGTCAATTCACAATAATGGGTTCACGACCAGTGCCAAAAAATGGTAAAACAATGTGATTTTATATTCACACGCATATATGTAAAACAATTTCGTTCATAGATTATCCCAAAACAGACACACAAATGGTACAAAATGTGAGTAAAATTAAAAGAATGAGAAATGCGTCAAGTCGAAAAACATTTTGTCCTCCAATCCAATTCATGATGAATATGCAAAAAGAAAATTGTTATTTAAAAGATCGTTTGAATGACAAGCATTCAAAATTTATTTGAAGGTTGTTGGCTTGAGTGTTTATACATTTTAGCGTATGTAAGCCTCACACATTTGATTCTATTTTCTTGATTCTTTTGATCAGTCCTTTTCTATTGTAAAATTTGGATGGTGATGTTATTGACAAAAATTTCATGCCCTCTCAGACACAATAACATTATTTTGATATACATCTAATGTACATACTTTGATACTACTTATATACTTTGATTTTTAAGAGGGTAAGTCTGGTGGGGAAAATAAGTTGAAATGAGAAGAATTTTGTGTATCACATTCATTACAATAGTGCTCACAATGGGTTGTATGTAGAGTCCATAAGCTCAGAGCCAAACAACACATGAGTATTGAGGATTTACTTTATACACTGTTGACTGTGTGTAAAAATACACCCACACACACAAGTGTTACATATAAAAGATTATTTGCATTTCCCTTTCATTGTATTGGTTATAATGGTAAACCTGAGTGTAACTGTGTGTGTGTCTGCGAGGATGTGTGTGGCAGGGAGAGTTGGTTGGTTCCTTCTAAACAGGTTTAATCTGTGCTGGTGCATTGCAAGAGTCATGATGATGTTGATAATCTGGACTATCCTAGCTACATAATGAAATATAGTAGGTCGTGGTGACCACCTCAGTGTGTGTGATTTTGAGAATGAAATATTATGAGAATGAAATATTTTACTAGACTATGTGTATGTGTGTGTGTAGAATGTGTGGAGACGATTGTGCAATTAAGGGGAAGTTAAAGCTGTGAAGTTTGACTTGATTTATCAAAGAGTATGAGAGGGAGGGAGGGAGGGAGGGAGGGAGAGAGAGAAGGGGAGAAAAGTGGAACGACATGCAGTGGAGTAATAATATAATCAAACAGACAATGCTCAATTTTTGCTCATTCATGACTCGAAAAACTCTTTTTCTTCTCTCTGTCCTACACTCTCCTCTACTTTACTACTCTCTCATTCCTTTTTTTGGCATATTTTATTCTTTCCCATTAAATTCCTCTCTGCCTCTTGTTATTGTGACCATTTCCCATTTAGTGCTGCTTTTGTGCTGTGAACAGCTGTTTCCATATGCCCCGCAACTATTTTTCTCATGATTCCATGTACAATGTGTCTATTCATGTGTACAAGGAATTTGCAAATTTTGAGCTACATCTTTGATACTCAGACAAATTTTTTGAGATTTACAGACCTGCCGTCCGAAACAATCACAGATTTAGTTTATCTCTCTCTTCAAATATTACAATCAATTTTTGCAAACCATTTTCAGAAGGGAAATTGGGATATAAGAAGATTTACAGGATGGAATGTGTGTTTGTGTGGGACTGTTCATTATACCTGATTATGAAAATCAAAGTTTGCCAGTGATGAGCCCTCCTTGTTCTCTTTTTTCGCTCATGATATTTTAGTCTAGCACAACAGTACACGGTATACAGACAGAGAGACTCAGGAGAGGAAGAGAGGGGCATGTGGGAAAGATAAAATAGAATTTTGTACAACGTTTCTTTTGACTCATCATTTCCCTAGGGTTAACTATCCGTCGTCCCGTGTGTCTCACACACACACATTACACTACACGCTACACTCTAGTCTACACAACATCAACACCAAGTATCATGTATTCTCTTTGAGAGTGTGTTCTAACTATGTAAAAAAAAGACGTGTAGCCACATCACACAAAACTCTTATAGTTTTATTTTAAGTAAGATGAAGTCTTTCTTCCACAAACACACACTCACTCACTCTTCCTGCGTGTATTTTGTATATCCACAGTTTACTACATAAGTACACACACACACACGCTGTTAGGATTTGAGAGAGTTTTTCCGGACCTTTTCCCCTTTTAAAGAGATGCACGTGTTCCAGATAATTTTCCGTCCTGCCGATCTCCTGAATGTAGAGGGAGGGAGAGAGAAAAATGAGAGAGGAAAGATGAACAAACCTGCCGTTTGTCTCTTCCTAGCCCTTCATGTCCTCCGTATTCAACACAATGGTTACAGGGACTGCCACAAAGATGAAAAGTACACATTTTCCATATACAAACTCAGGTCTAGGGTTCATCTGTGAAGTGCAACTGCACTGTACACTCAATCCCTTTTTCCACACATGTGGACAGAGAATATGGCATGCGCGTGGTAAACAGTGTCAGTGAATCAGAGCCCTTTAAAAACCACCCTTCAAACCTTAAAGGATCGGGAGATCTCATGGTTTAGCTCATACAGTGTATAATTAAATACACGTTAACATACAGACAAATAAGTTGTATGTCCTGCTGCCTGCCCCTAGAATTTTCCCCTACATTTTTCAGTGACGTGTCAACTGGAATATGTAAATGGGAAGTGGCCTATGACCAATGACTGCCACCATCAGTTCACTGTTTTTAGTGAGTGACGAGGAGGAAAGGGAGAGTCCTCATTTGTTCCAAGTTGTTCTCAAGTCCCCTCTTTTCTAATTGTCTTAAGGGTGAGGGTTTCAATTTGTGTGAATGAAAGTCTACGATACAAACGTATACATTCGGTGTGTGAAATACATTAGTTACGTACATTGTATCGTGTTTCCTTAAGATGAATTTCAAATTCAGAATTTGTATGGATGACCTTGTAACCAAATCAATTTGTCTGAGGTCAACAATAAACTAGGGAATTTACCCGGATGAATAATTAGAGACCAAAAAACCATTCCAGTATTTTAGGTGTAGTCAGACACTGTAAGAGCCAGGTTCATTCATAGTCCATTGTGAGGAAATTGAGCACATTTGAACAGAAAGTAATGAGTGTAAAGGATTTCTTTCCGTGAAATATGAATTCATGATATTTTTGGTTGTGAGTGTGAAATGAAACAAGAAAATTACTACTACCATCACCACCACCACCATCACCAACAGAAATAATATTATGACATGGATTAGGTACAAGTTTAACACGTCCACGTTCAAAAATGTTTATTTTACTCCAATTCCGACCTTGACATTATATTTCACATTTTATTCGTCTGTCTGGTATGTCAGTGGATTGTGTGCGTATTGTATGTGTGGGACTATGTGGAATGGAGTACACTGCGTACTTTTACATTTGGCTTGAGTGTATTAACAAAAAATATGTATTTAAGGTATATAAATTGAATTAAGAAGGAGACTACATATTGTTCTCTTCGATGTTTTCATGAATTTGAATGAAGGTGACCTGATTTATCCCAAGAAACTTTGGTGGATGCCAAGAAAATATTATCGACAAAATGAGTCTGCCTGTGGATGTAATCATGTTCATTTGTTTCTTGTTAGAAGATTGAGACAACTGGAAATAAAATGCTGTTACGATTCTACAAGCCATAAATTTTAATAAAGTTTGGCGTGTAGTGTTGGACATTTGTATGAGGATGATCCTTATTGATTTTAAAAATGAGAGAGGTGTTCAAAAAAAATTTGGCTGCTTAAATTTCCTGCTTAATTTGTCTCATTTGTGCGTCTCCATGTACTTGAGGCACAGATAGGGCTGTAAACATAATGATCATTATCTCTACACATAAACATGGTTAGACACACGCAAATAATGATGTAATAAAAATGTCACTGACATTGAGAAATCAGTATTTGTTTATTATAAATAAGATACGAAACAGTCTAGTTGATGTGTTGCAATTTTAATGTTGTCCCATTGATCTTAGACACAAGATAATGAAAGTATGGCCTGAAGCCTTCAAATCCACATACATGTATTCATTCGTACATATGGGGTAAGCTAGACACACACAGAGAGAGTAATTGTGGATGAGGGGTGTGAACATGGATTGTAATCATTCGAAATAAAAAATACGTGCCATCGACAAATACAAATCTGCACTACAAACGCGAACACACACACTACATAAATTAAATATAATGTAATGCAGTGTTCTCTCATCTGTTTCAATTAATTTACAAATTGATCTCCCTTGCAATTTCACTAATTATTTTTGTTCTCCTCCATCAAAGAATATGTCAACTTGCTTCAATACAAGTGTAATTGGCTAATTGGCACCCTTACTCAAATTCACCACGACGTAGTTGTTTTTTCCATTTCGGAGGTTCTCTAAAATTAGTAATACAGTAATTAATTTTATTTTGCAAAGTTTGCAATTTGGTTCGGCACACAACACCCCATATAGGGAGGCAGTAATCAACAATTGTCAATACATAGGCGTTAAGAAAAATGATAAAAACATTCAATGGTATAAATCTCTTAATTCTATTAAGACGTCAAATAGCCGAACTAACTCTCTTTTTAGTATACAGATAATGATTTTCAAAATTTTAAATCTGTCATTGAAGGAAGAGGGAAGTGGTACACAGTGACCAATATTTGTGTAACGGTGAACGAGAGTCTCACAGAAGTGTCTACCGTAAGCGTTGAATTGTGAATCCCCCTCCTACACAAAAATCTTGACAGTGTCTGGGACTCTTTCAGAGTTTTGATCCAGGTTTCTAGTTAGTTCCTACTTCTTAATTTTAGTATGAAAAATTATAATTGAAGGCCGGCTTCTATAAGGGATTTTTATAATTGTACGTAACTACAGAACATTTTACTGTGTTCTCACTATGTAGAATCTTTCACTAATTTGTGTGTGTGAATAAAAACGTCCCATCCCAGCCTCACTCTTATCTTGATATTGTCTGTATGAGATTGCAAAGCCACACACACACACATCCTCTGCTATTATAGATGAGAGTATAAAATATTTTAACATGTCTTGCATGTGATGAACTGATTAGACTACCTCTAAATGTTGTTATTGTTTCCCCTCCTTCCTCCTCCTCCTCCTTTTGTCCTGTTGCACTGCAGCTATTTTCCGCACTGATATTCTCCGCCCCGATCACCAGTCTGTCTACCCTACCGGCGAATAGAATAGGAGGGAGTGAAAGGGGGAAAGAGGGTCTATAGATCTATAATGTATGCATTAAGTTTTATCTCTATGGAATCGGGTGGCTCTGCACTTACTCTCCGGTACAATACAATGAGAGAGAGAGGACTTATTGTGAGATGGGGAGAGAGGATGGTAGAGAGAAGGAGAGAGGGAGATAGACTTTACTTTGTCAGGAAGTAAAGACAGAGTCGAGAGGGAGGGAGAGAAAGGAGGAAAGGAAAAGAGTTGGGAGGAAGTGGAAGGATCTTTTGTACTTTATATACCTATTCTTCTTCCCTCTCTCTCTCTCTTTCTCTTCTTCTAGACAGTACAAGATTGTGCGGGAGGAGAAAGAGGAAGGACGAGAGAAACCTGGTAATGTCAAGTCGTCAAGGCACACACATATACACAGAGTATTATGGTAGATCTTGAGGTGGAAACTCTCTTTCCCCTTCTCTCTCTCTCTCTCTGTTCCTTCCAACGCCCGCAAAAGATGGAGAGACAGCGAAATGGAAATATCATCCCGACCCCTCTTCCTTCTCATCCTCCTCCTTCTTTCCCCTCCAAAGAGACGAATAGAGAAAGAGAGAGAGTGCTTACATCAGAAATATCATGTTGCCGATATAATTCAGTTGCCTTTGAACTCAAGCACGAACTTAGGCCTTTAAGTCCATCTACTTCATACTTCAAGTCTCAGTCACATTTACACTATTATGAGACATTTATCATGCTGTGTGTGCTTGAGAGTAAGAGTGTGTGTGTGTGTGGGGTGTAAAACTACAGATGCCTTACATGAGCAAAAAAAAAAGTTTTGTTCTCGTTCTCTCTTCCTCCAGTTTTTTGTGACAAGAATTTTAGGTTGTTTTCCTACTCAACTCGTTTTACAAGAGAGAATTATAATTTTGCACAACTGATGTAAATCAATTTTTTCCTCCATGGGCATTACAATACACCAAAAGTGATGTCATGATAATAATTTAGTAATTGATAAATAAATAAAGGAAAGATAAAAATTAGGTATTAATTTCGTGTCATTTCTGTGATTAAATTTGTATATGGATGTGGATATGGATTGTACGTAAATTGACTATTTTCACAGACACATATTACACACGTATGAGTACTTTTAATGCATTTAAAAATCCAGAATAGTTTTTCTTCATTGGAACAAGTATGTACATGCATTTGAATATTGAAATCTTTCAAATGAAAAATATTAGAGCACCCTCTCTCCCTATACTTTGTCTGTATATTCCGATGATGCTGATACGGATAGAAGAATGGCTTTATTTCGAACCCCAGTTCGTCCTTCCTTGCTCTCCCTCACTCTAAGCTGTCTCTGGTTAAAAAATTCAGTTCACATGATTAAACAACTTACATAGTTGAGTTTTCAACCTAACCCATGCCATCAAAAAAAAGTCACGTAATTATAGGGTTTGTGTAACGTTTTTCTCCCTCCCATCTCTCTCTCTTCTTTTTATAAAATTGAGGGTTTTGTCCTTCTATTATTCTTCTCTCCTTCCAAAACATTTTGCTTGTGAAGAGCCGACACACACACACACACACTCACTCAACAATCCTACCGTCCTACTCCCATAATACTTTTCTCTGTCATATTGTATTACAAAATCAAAAGTTCCACAGCCCTTCATAGTATGCACCTTGTTCAGAAAAAGTTACAATCCCTCTCCTAGATTTGAGGGATGCATCTAAGTTTAGAGAGGACTTCAAAAAATTGTGCATACGTAATGTGGTGTACACTGTGAGGGTAAAGTCTTGAGGATTTTATCTTTAGAACTTTTTTACAAATTATTCTTCATTAAAAATTATAAAAATTTGATAGAACATGATACCTTCTATTTTTACAAATTTTTTTCTCCATTTTTACATTTAACCACGCTAATGAGAAAACACAGACAGAAGAATAAACCCTTTTGAGTTCAGTACTGTAAAGTTGAAGAAGTTTCAATTAAATAATTAAGAGACAAAAATATTCGTGTGATGAAACGCATGAATCAATTCAACGTTTTTTTTCAAAGAGGGGAGTCTAATGTTGGAAGTGAGTTCAAGCTGTGAACCATTGTCAGATGGACAGTATGTTGTTGCACACGTTATAAGTTAGTACACATGTTATCCATATCATGTACAGAGAGAGTTGATCTTAATCTCTTTGTTTGAGAGGAGTATGTGGATCAAAACTACTATTAAAGACAGACAAAGAGATGGATACATTATTAGCAGGTGGAGTAGGAATGAAACAATATTTTGATACATTTAACCTCTTCCTCCATGGCTCATCACCTTAATTGACTTTTGGGTATCAATTCTGTGCTGCCTGTAACAATGTTGACAGTAACTTGAAGAAGTTTTTTTCTTCTCTCTCTCTCTCTATCTCTGTGCTACAAAATGTGTGGTAGTTTTTTTGAAGAAAAAAGTGGATTGGGGAGTTAATTGAAGAGTCGAAAGATGGATGAAGGAGACTGACGGTTCACTCTCTTTATACATCTTCTTCCTAGCGTGTGTACGTATTGTATGTGTTCAAGTTGGACTGGGTTGTGCTCCAACTGAAAATGGTCTGCACTCACCAGTGTACAGTATGTGCGTGTGTGTACTGCATGTGTTTCAATACACAGATATGAAGTTTTTATTTGAGTGGATGAGATGAATCTCATAACGTTCCTTGTAAGGAGGATGGATGAAGAAGAAGAAGAAGAAGAAGAAGAGGGAAGAGATGGAGGGAGAGAGGATCTCTTTAGTATGTTATTCTTTGAAATATCATACTTCAAAGTTTCCCTTGGTTAGTATTCCCATTGGTTTTCTTTATATTATCGTTCCTCTTCTCCTCCCGTAACTCAAAGCTTACATTAGACATTTAAAACTACAAGACTTTTTGAGAGAGAGACACTTCATCTGGACTGCACAAGTCCTTGTCCTATAGAGAAATAGAGAGATGTACTTCACCTCCGTCACAGTATCTACAATGAAGTTGTCTCTATTTCTATAGGGCAAACGAGGCGAATAGACAGTGTATTTCTATGTGTGTTATACCTGGCCATGTCATAACAATATAATGGTTTTTATTGTATCCAATCTCTTAAAAAAGCAGGAAGAAGAAGATTCACCTTTTTCATATTTTGTCGTTCATCCTTCCCTCTCCCATATACAATACACAATGTATCTAAGAAGTCTTGGGGAATTTCACTGTAGTGTCCAATGTCATGTACATCCACCAAAATGCATAATGCATGACAGATGTAAGTGAAGTGCATGGGAAGATACGCATTGGTCCTAAGTCTTGTCTGTGGGTACAGACAAATTGTCTACCGTATAAGGTAATAAATATAATCCCTAGGTTTCATTATTCAATATTTTTGGACACTAATAGAGACACTGATTACAATTTAAGTTTTTTAAAAAAAAAATTTTCGTTACAAAAATGAGTTGGAAAAAATCCACAAATTTATTTAGATTTTTAATGCTTCATATAATCTGTGGCGCTTTAGTTACAAAGTATTGCGCACAAACTGTAGTACATTTTGTCAAATTCTAGGTCGAAAAATTGCCAATAGACTCTTCATTCTTGAAGGATTTGTTGTGTGTGCCTTTTCCCTAAGAAAAGGATGAGCGAATTGAAAACATTGTATTGAGTTTCAATACGTATTGTCTCTCCATTTATGTTGCATGGTAAAAAGAGAGGACGCTTCCAATTAAAGGCACTATCCACACACACACACACACATTTTTTGCTAATCCTGTCCTTTTTCCTCCTTCCAACTTGATGGCTTAATAAGACTAATCATCTTTTGTGTATCCATTTAGTTTTTTCATGAGATGGTGGTATTGCTCGAGCGGAGAGAGACCCTCCCACACACACACACACATTACATAGATAAGTATGGACAAGCCAGGGATCGGGAGTGAAGAAACTGTTAATGGAGACAGGAAGGATACAAAGCAAAACGTGTGTTGTCTCTACATACCTGGGTTCAGGAGGAAGATAGGAAGAATCGTGTGCCTTGTCTCTCAATTACATAGGTTTTGTGCTAACTAGTGGAAGATTTCTTTCTACTAATTTAATCATCCTCATCGTCAGTTCCCAATTCTCATCATCATCATCGTCGTCGTCGTCATCATCATGATGAGATCTTTGTTCAAGCGTTAAAGATCCCATGTACGCCTGTCCTCTTCCTGTCCTTTACCCCTTGGGCTCAATTTTGGGTCAAAACTACAGATGTCTGTCATACTACATCGTGTCAAGTACATACTGACTAATATGATGAGAGGGTCTTAAATCTAATCATTTTATTACATAGGTGCCATTTATTGTCAAGCGTGTGCCTGTGTTTTCAAGTGACTCATGTATTTTCACTCCTATAGACTTGGCTCTGCATCTCCACTGACCTCTCACTCCTGACTTCCGGCTGTAATTATGTGTCCTGTCAAGATGATCCAAGGGTTATTTCTAATGAAATTACTCTTAATTTAGGATACTTGTGATAAGGTGATTTGTAAATATGTCTCATTGGATAAAATGTAGAGGGTGTTGTGGAAAGTGGTTTTCAATTTTTCGATCGTAAGTTAAAATGGAAGAGAAGAGAGAAGATGAAGTTGACAGGGAAGAGTAAAGATGACACGTAATCTATTTAACCTTGAGGGAGATGAGGAGATGAAAACAAAAATGAGTGGCTCTTCTTCAAAGGATTTAGAGAAGATGAGAAGGAGATGAGGGCAGAATGCAGGAAGAACAACAGCAGGGAATGTTCTGCTGCTCCCTTCACACACACACACACAACATGATGTCATGAATCCTTGTGATTTTATTCAGAGGGCCATAATACGTTCATTGCCCATTGCAAGGGTATTGTAGATTTACTACACACACTACTGTATTCTGTTTGGATTGTGTAGTGCACTGTGTGGTTCACACTAGCCAAGGTTAAACAGGTGGAGAGATGATGGAGAAAAAATCAAAAAGATGCACAAGTTATGGAAGGAAATGGCATCGTTGAGAAATCATGATGATGTATATTGTACATTTACGCACACATGTATTGTGTGTAGTGTGTGTGTGTGTACTGTGTGTATGGAGGGGTCCACTCACAAACGCTCACTTCCCCATGATCCATGATAAATGTATAAAACGTGAGGAGGTTGAGAGTAAAATCTTTTATTCATGTGTGTGTACTGTCTAGTTTTTGTGTGTGTGGAGAGAGTGGAGGGATTGGATAAGTAACTCAGAAGCTGAGTCTTATGTCGTAATTTCTTTATAAACACACACACACACTCGAATGTAATTGTATGATAGAAAGTTTGAATGTTGAAAATTACAATTCACCTTCAATTTCAATCATCATTCTGGTAATCTACGGAACTGAAAGGAGGAGACATTTCATAGTTTATACTATTTTATTCAATATCCTCCTAAGTTGGTAGAAACTGTACTCGTGTTTTTTGTCTTTCACATTTAAAACCGGATCAAATACATAAATTTGTAGAATCAGAGACACAAATGAGTTGACCTTGAATTGCACGATGTTGCAAATTGTACTTTCTCTTGATGACTTATACAAGTAAGTGTACTCGTTTTTGCTAAATTAAAATTAATACGATTATATAAAAATTATTGGTGGATCGTTTCGACTTTTCGTCTTTAAGAACACTCAAAAAATGGGACGGGATGACAATGTAGGCAGACAATGTACTGATGTGACAAGCGGTGCCACATGATCCGCTTCAACTTTACCAGTACTGAACCCACGCACAACCAAAGAGAAAGAGAGAGAGTGGCTAGTAAAAGGATAACACAGTGACTCTGGTATGAAGTTAGAGAAAGAGGATTGAGATGAGAGTAGATTCTTGTACATATTCTACCACACACACACACAGTCGACGCTAGTCAGACTCTGGAGAAGAGTGGAAAGAGAGGAGGAGGAAGCGTGCGGCGGCAACAGAAATTGATCGATATAACTGGTGGGTGTACATAGCTCAACTCCTTTTTCTATACTTTCACCCTACACTGTCTACACATGTAAGTATATGAACACTGCAAACAGAGCTCTAGAGTGAGAAATGTAAGACACAGTCTAAATGCATTGACTCACCTTCTACATATAGATTCTCAAATACTCACTTCTCTCTCTTTCTCTCTCTGCACTCATTTCACTACTTTCACTGTGTGTGTGCATTTCCTTGTTTGTGGTGTGTGTGTGTGTCGCTCATTCGATCGTCCGTGTCCGGAGGTAACAAAACTGTGCAGCCTACACACATTTCTATAGGTATGCGTATGCCTGTGTGTGAAAATATGGAAGCGGTTGTATTTAAACAAGTCTACTTCGCTTTATAATATTACAATAAAAGCTAGGCTGTCTGCAAAATGAGACAGAGAGAGAGAGATAAAGGTGGTCGCCACATGCACAAGACATAGTTAGGGAGAGTCAGCAAGTTACACGACAACCCATGCATAGAAAGAGAAAGCATAGGACACACATTTGCAAAGAAAAAAAAAGTTGGAGGATATTTTGTGTGTGTGTATGCAGGGAAAGGAGGAAAATAGACAGGACAGAGAAAAGTCTTTTCCCGACTGTGTATTTGCTTCACAAAACAGCATATCCTTGTCCTTCTTTACTTTCTCTCTCCCCCTCTCTCTCTGTGATTCTCTCCTTTTCCTGACCGAAAAAAACTTTGGTGCCAAATTGACATGGGTCCTCCGTTCCGTTCCCGACTAATACATTAGCTTATCTATTGTGACAACGTTTGTTAGAAAGGAACCATCACTATTCACAAAACTAGACTCCGTGTGTGTCCTTGCGAACAAACAGTGCCATTGAAATAAAATCCACAGCTACAGCTACACAGCAGTACATTGAATTGTGCATGTGTGTGGAAAATATTGCTTTGTATGTTGTATAGGCAGGGCATCTGGGGTGGAGGACTTTGATTTTACTAATTATATTCCTCCTAAAATTTATCATTCCGTCACTCAAGCACTAGGCACTACTTTACAGGAGTTTTCCGAGTAAAATTTGTATTTTACTGACAATATTATCGTCCCTCCCATGCAATGCATACACACACTTTCTCTTTGTGTGTACCTTTTTTTTCTCATCCTCACCTTGTCATTGCCTCTGTATAATTCGTTTACCTGTTCTCTTCCACACTACATGAAAGGAGAGAGATAAAAAGAGAGAGAGATGTGATTTTCACAGGGAAAAGAAATACCAGGAACAGAATACATGCGCCGTCCTGTGCACACTTCACACACAAATTGTATTTGTGTGTATAAATACACAGACAAAATGTCTAAGGTCTTTCAAAGAGCGAGGGAGAGAGAGAGTGAAAAAGAAAGGCGAGTCATATTCAAAGTGTCTGTGGAGGTAGCGACACACACACACAGACACACAATGACTAGAGTGTGTAGGGCGGAGAAGATAAATATAATTGTAAGTGAAGGTTTACATGGGAAGGATGAGATAGGAAAGAGTGTACTATACTCAACTGTACAAGGAGTGGAGAGTGATGTGATTTGTATAGGCAGACACCGAGCGTCGTGATTTAGGTATTGAATAAATTACATGGAGAGAGAAGAAAAGTACAGAGCGTCACTGCACTCTGGAGTTCCCAGTCTCATTCGTGATGTATGGTCTGTGTTGTATTTGTATTGTACAGTGTGTGTGTGTGTGTGCATTATAGTCAGATATGGACTAAAGCGACTGCAACCTCAGCTCAATGTTCTCTCTCCCTCTCTCTATTCTTCCTCTTTTTGATGATAGATATGGGATGATGTGTGAAGATAGAGTGAGAGAGAGGAAAGATTCCCATTTGGAATCAAGTCATTTGTCATGCGACTCTATGAGACGGAAAGTATGTAGTCAGATAGGAAAGGGAGAGGCGAACACACACAACCCGTCAACATTTACGAAGGTAAAACAAGGAGTAGTCAACTGTATGAAAGAGTAGACTGTAATGTGTGTGTCTGTGTAGTAGCGTGTGTGAAAACAAAATTTTGAGATGAAGGTGCGTACACTCCACACACATGTCATTCCTCGCACCGTTCCAAAATAATGTTGTCGAGTAGAAGGAAAATTAAGAAACTTGTGTCTGCACAGATTTGTAAAATGGGAAGATACCTAGATACATGCACAGTGGGCAGAGAGTGGGGAAAGAAACACAAAGTGCACTCTCTGCCTTGTCTATTATTTTATGTGCAGGGGGAAACAGAAGAGAGAGAGAGAGAGAGTGAGGTTGTAAAGGTTAAGAGAGGGGGGATAAGACTTGTGTTAATACGTCGTGGGTGTACAAAGAGAGGGGATATGGAGAAGGTGAGTTAAGAAAAAAGAGAAAGAGTGAAAGGAAGAGAGAGAATCTGTTTTATCACAAAGGTTTTGTTGTTCCAGAAGTAATACATAATTTAGTAAACTTTACATGACATGCAAATGAGATTATGAGGGAGGAGGCAGTGCGCTTGAGAGGAGACTTCGTTTGTTCAGTTTATATCCAGGTTTAAAGTCTTTCCGTCGGTAGGCACTTTATGCGCTTGTGAGTGTCAAGGAAAAGCTGTCATGAATTTGGTAACAAGAGTCAATGATCATGGAGTCGGAGTCGAGTGAAATGGAGAGTAGAGACTGTTAAATAAATCTGGAAAATGGAGTCTCTATTCTCTAACATTGGGTTATAGATATTTTAAAATAAGCTTGTCAATTTTTAGAAATGGAACAAATTGGAATTAAGATAGATTATAGAATACTTACCTTAATAACTAATTATCCACGTGATCTCCTCCGCACATTAACATGAAATGTGTAGAGTTAAAGCTTTTGTGTTAAACGTTGAGGAGAAATATTTGACACAATGTCTAATTAACTGGAAAGTCAAACGACATTGAAACTTGAAGACTTGAAGAGTACCTCAATTAAAATTGAACACTAATTTTCTTGTGTTATGCTCGCACGTGTGTACCTGATGAATTATGAACGTTCTTTTCGTGTTAAAAAAACTCCACTTTTCAAAATGCACATTACTTTCACCCCAACTTTTTCAGTTAGCAAAGGTGCAGTTTGCCTCAATTGAAAATGCAAAGTTTTCTTCTAGGGTAGGGTAGGTACGTGGGAGCACCATGAGAGTGAGATTACAGTCTTCATTAATTTTATATCATGCTTTCTCTCTTAAGTTACAACTTTCACTCGCCCACTTGGCTTTATCATGTAGGTTAATCAAATATATCTTGTTTGGCTGCGTGTACACACATTTTGGCAACTACGACCTACAAATATGTATCACTCATTGTAGTGCAAGAAAAAGGTGCAATTGAAAAAATCCTTACGGATAAATTTGAGCTGTATAATACACCATTGATTTTCATTTAAAAATTATTAATTTAAATTCTGGAATTTCACTTGATCAGAATTTTAAACTTGTTCCTAAATTCATTGAGCAGTCAACAAATTGTTTTCACAACCAAATGTTAAAAAGGATAATTTATTCAATTCACATTTTGTGGGAAACCTTTTCTCTTTTACTCGTACTCGGAATTAACTTTCATGTTTGACTCTTTATTTAAAATTGATGGAATTGAAGTGACTGCAACTGCATCGTGAGGCCAGATGCAGCATTTGGCCTCACGAATAAGAAAGAAACCAATTTTGCACCGTAGTCCCTCCTCATTCAATACAAATTTTGTAAATTTTGAATGTAGATTTTAAATATCGGTTTAAATTCAAGGAGAAGGGAGGGAGGGAGGGGAGAAAAGTGCCTTTTGTATTTTACTTTTGTTAATAGAACACGTACTCCTTCCCTTATATTTTATTCAAGAGCTCAGGAAAGTGGGGTGTGTGTGGGTGTTGAGGACACGAAAAAAAAAGAGAGCCAACTTACTTTCCATCTCATTACAACGATGGCCTTCGCCTCACTTTCCCCTCCTTCCAAACTGCATCCTCCATTGCACTCCACTTGAGTTTGAGTTGACTCAAGTGTGGCCCACCTTCCTTCACCATTAAGCCTCCATTACATGCACTAGACATGGTTTCTCTACTCATGTCTAGGGACACTGACAATCATAATACTCTCTCTCTCTCTCTCTTCTCTGCTCTCTTTGTCAAGCTGGTGCATGTGAGGAGGAGGGAGAAAGAGGACGGACTGGAGTATGTCTTAAAATCCGTTTGATGCCAGGCAAGTCTCTTCTCTCATACTCCGGTATATTGTAAATCTAGTTGAACAGATTAATTGTCCTTTCATTGAGTTCTTTCTTCCACTTGAGGTTGAGAATGGGAAGGAGCAAGAGTGAGAGAGAGAGAAAGGTTCAAGAAATATTTTTGTTGTCCTTTTTCGTGACAAACCAGTTTTCTCAAAACGAAATTATTGATTTTTCTCTCTCATCCTCTCCTCTCCCTCTCTCCGTCCTTTCCTTCCTCACTCACTCTCTTTTTGTCTAGTGGTCTAAAATTGTGTAAGCTGAAACTGAAATGTAAAAGTTAATAAATTTCTTCTGTCTTTGTCCTATTCATAATGTAAAAAGGGTTCTTAGATAGAGTCAAGACTTCCCAAGCTTGCGTATTTTGTAAAGAAAGAACGTTCCCTCATACCACACTCACACACATTGCTTCTGCTGCTGTACCGTCCAAAAAGGCAAGAAGGAATGAATTATTATGACAGACAAAATGATTCATTTTATTCTGAGTATCAGAAATTCAACATGATGTAAAGAGAGGAGGAGGAAGGGAGGGTGAATTCATGACACACACACACACATTTCCCCGAGCTTGATTTTGTTTCCAGGGATTTATCGAACATTCCCATATCCTGTGTATCCATAAAGTTCCAAGTATTTCCTTCAAACTTTCTCTTCCCCTCAAAGAGAGGAATTTACCGTAAATGAATGAATAAGACTTTATCTTTTTAAATGTTTAGTGTTGGGTAAAAAATTAATACTATTTAAATTAGACCACTTAATGTTGCCTTAAATTTCATACAAAATTCTTATTTAATTTTTAGAAGTAAGATTTTGAATCATAAAAGTTTCCACTGTGTTCAACTTTCACGGTAACTTTCCCTCCTCTAGCACACAGACTACACATTTTGTGCGTAGATAGTATAAGTACACGCTATGAAGTGAAGTGATTGTGTGGTTTTAAACGCGTGAACTGATGGGAGATTAGGAAGTGTGTGTATTAAATCAAATGAGTACTTTTCATGGTGTTTAATAATGATCAAAAAATAATTTACACAGCTTTCTCCACTTCACTTTCTCTCTTCATGTCCCTACGCATACAATGCCAATATCGCTTAAAATGATTTCACAGTACAAACGAAAGTATCTATACAGAATTTTCCAAGAATACTCAAACTAATTTATCAAAATATGATTGGAGTATTGTGGCTCATGAATTGAATCATGTTTTTATCGGTAGCTTGGAAACGGCCACCCAACCATACACACGCTTCTTTCCCCGTTCTCATGATGATTAGGAAATGAGAGGAGAGAAGGGAGCAGCAGCTACTTGTAGAGACTATATTCCATTCTATACGTGTATGTAGGGAGAGAGAGAGAGACGAAAGAGCAAAGGAGGCAGTGGAAAGTCAAGCCAAGCAATAGGGATAGAGTGGGAACCACACACACACACAAAATTTGTGCAGGGAGCAGTAGAAAGAGTATAGGTAAAATAGGATGGAGATAGCTCTGACTTCTCCCATTCTAAAAATGGGGTTTGTAGGTCGACAGCACCACACACACATATACTCTCCCTCTCTTTCACTCTTTCTTCCACATACACACTTTATACAGTGTGGGATTTACTCTCTGTCGCTCTCCCCTCCCCCCTCTCTACCATATCAGACTCATACACAGTTTATAAATAGTTTTGATAGAAGGGATAGCAAAAAATTTTCTGCCGCATTTTCTACATTACCCCAGTTTCTTCTTTTTTACTCATACAGTACACCTCTACATGCAGACACACACATTGTACATAATCTTTTCCATGTACCATACCATATTACGTGGAAATATTTGTCATTTATCCTGGTTAATGAAAAGGAGAAAATTCAATGACAGTCGAGTCAAACAGGGTGGAAAATTTGACAATGACAAATTTTTTTTGAACTATGGTAACCTTTCATCATATTCCTCAAAATTCAATTTGTGTATGACTCTCAAAGTTATTGAGTTTATGAAGAACTTGTCAGTAAGTACAATATTGTCTCGACAAAAAATTTGTGGCTAATAAATTTGATTGTTTACACAATCTCTACTAGACTAAATCATTCGTTAAAATGCAGCCCTCATTTCTCTAAAGTTCATTTATTTTTACTAGATGGATCCATTTTGATAGGGACATTCAAGTTTTAAAAAAAGGGAGAAAGAGAGTCAATGATTATGATCGAGAAGAAATTTCTTCAATCCACAATCCATTACGGCCATATTCCTCCCACCCACCCACACACCTGTAATATTTAAGGAGGAGAAATTGCTATGCATTTATGTCTGTCTATAAATTTTTGTCCTGACGACAAATTGACTGCTAAGAGTTCCCTCGATCCTCCTCACCCCTCCTCGTTTTGGTGAAGCAATGGTAGTGGAAGTAAAAGAATAAATGAGGGGACACACGTGGAGTCAGAGAGAGAGAGAGTCTCACCTTCCACTTTAAAAGATTATGATAATGTTTATAAGGGGAAAAGATCCAACTCTCATTCCCGATTAGATGATATTATCCTCTTAATCACATAACAAACGAGGTTTTCTCTCCACCACCCCTCCTTCTCTCTCTCTCTCTCTCACGCACACACACATAAAGTCTTACTTTCAATCTATATCCCGCACCAAAAGGGATTGCGTGCCCTGAGTACATATTGGTTATTTTTCTGCCATATATAACCATACTAAAAATTTTCACGCATAAATTATGCATGGGGCACGAATATTGTTACCTTGTTATCGCTTTTTTTCTTTCTCTCTCTCTCTCTCTTCATATCCTTCTATAGGAACCCCATCTCTCTCTCTGTCCCTTAATTTGTTTTTCAACAAAAAAAGTCAAAGTCGTCTTTTCATTCTCTCTGCTATACTTCTCTCTCACACACACACGCTGTGAGTGTACACGATATTAGACATAGTAAAGACGGTGTGTGTGTTCAGGGTGAATTTACTTATATAATTCCCTGAAAATAAAAAGTATATAGATTATACACACACATACATCCTGTCACTTTCCCATATATAATAATATTATAGAGTCAAAAGATTCTTGTTCGGCAGGTAGTAGTAGTAGTTTGTGTACTAGATAGACTGTTTGTACATGTGTGTGTGTGCTTTTTTTTTCTCTCCCTCTCACTCTTTTCTCAACTTTTCAGTAGACATACCAAAAAGTCAGCATACACTCACCAACATTTTGTGTTGGGGGTATTGATTTATGAAATAGGAGGAAGAGAGCACGTATATTATTCAGGACGATGGCATGGTACTGTATGTGTGTGTGTGTGTACGCTTATTCCACTTTGGAGAAGGAGGAGGAGACCGACTTTTGTATTCATATTCTTATCTGTAAAAAAAATTTGCTTCGCCTTTTCTATGCTTCAAAATCTGTGTTGTGGAAGAAGAGTTAACATCTCCTCATCTCACGGCATGTGTTATGTTGTTACATGTACAACTGATCTACACAGTCTCGCTTCTTTCTGCTTGGTCTGGTTTGACTGTGGACGTCCGGGAGAAAATTAAAAGATAAAGATGAAAACAAATTGGGGTTTCCTTGCAACTTTCACTAGAAGTAAATTGAAGAAGCATTAAAAGCTGTAGAAAAAATATGTTACAAATTGCTAATCATGATGACAAGTACAAAGGGCAATTATATTTCAGGTAGAAAAGGAGAACGGCAGAAGAGAAAGAAGGACTTTTGTGGATGACTTTCTAAAGAGAAAGTACATCAGGAGTTAAGCAGAATAATAGGGGTTATGTTAAGGGAAAGCGGGAAATTTAAGAAGTGAACGTGTGTGTGTCCATGTACAGAAAATAGCGGCATTCCGGCCGGCTCATGAAGACCGGTAAATAATCCTGTCACATAAATAAAAATGACCAAATTTGTGAATGTAAATAAAGCCGGGCACACACACACTACATACATACTACATACACATAGCACAGTTTACATAAACATGAGAGGAGTGTGGAGAAAGAGGGGAAGGAGAAAGGGGGACAGAGAAAGAGGGAGAAAGAAACCTGAGGATAGGAAGTGTGAGAGTTATTCACACTGTACACAGAGAAAGGGAGAGAGAGGGAGAGAGAGAGAGAGCAGACGGAGGCAATCAATGAAATGAAAAGAGGTTGCGTTGGTTCATTTCTGGAAATTATTCAATGTGCGTGGTGGTTCTTTGCCTTTGCCTCTGCCTCTCTGCCTCTGCCTCTTCCTTTACTTTTTCGTTTTCTTGTACCCACGAAAGCAAGATTTCTGCCTAGACTACACACTACAATGTGTATTAGGTTGTGTGCACTTCTTCCTTCTACTCCTGTATAACTTTCGAATCCACACACACTTTGCTCGACGATTGTGTAGAGACGAATAGAGAGAGAGAGAGAGAGAGAGAGGGGAAGGACGGACAAGAAGTATTACTCGACTTGCAAAGACTGCAGTATAAAATCTTTTATGCACGGCCGTTCTTCTCTCACTCTCCCAATCTCTTGCTTTTATGTACGTGTGTGTGTGTGTGTAAAATTCGGAGTGTGTAGAAGACAGTGAGTATGCCATGGCCTTCGCCGTAGTCATTGCAAAGTCTCCATACAAGCTGTATGTAATGTAGTGGGGCTTGGGAGGAAGGAAAGCGGGGTGTATGTTGAGTATGTATAGAAGAGGAGGAGGAAGAGGAGGAAATTCAGGGCAAAGAGATACACAATATTCACACACAAATAGATTATTCTGATGGTCCTACTCTGCCACGAACTTAGGTGCACCTTCAAACATCCAGATAATAGACAAGATGGAACTTCTGCTCCTGCTCTCTCCCTCTTTCCTTTCCCTGTTTATAGACCAGTCTGCTTATATTATGTGCACATAAGCCTCTCTCTCTCCATACATCTCTGACTGTGTGTCTGTGTGTGTGCGTGTGGGAGAGAGAGAGTTCAGAGAAACGCGATGAGTTTATCTCTATCCTTTTCCCTTCCACGCTCCTCTACTCTCCGCGTATTCACAGGACTACAGTGTGTGTGTGTGTGTGGGATCGGGTATATGGGAGTTGCATGCAGTAGCACACACAGCACAGGAGAATGGAGAACATATTTCCCGTATTCCCTGCCTTTCTGTGCCTTGCTGTGGGTCTCCAAAATACGGAGTGGAAGGGAAGAAGTAGAATCCAGTGTGGATGGAGTTCCTTCAGAACAGTACTGAATTGTAGAGTGTAAGAGTAGAGAGTAGATATACAGGAGAGGAGAGAAGGACGGCTGAGGAGGAGTGTGGCGAGTGTGTACAGGGAAGGGAAGGGAAGGCAAGGGGAGACCCATGTATATACTTATTGATCTGTGGGTGTAGTTAGTGTTCCTTTGAGAGCCTATTCTTTGTCAGCTCTCAGTTGATAAAACGCCAAACGGAGGAAGATTGAAGGAGTCTAAAGTTACGAACTTCATCTCATCCTATGAGTTTTCTAAAAGCCTTTCCTCCCTCCCCCACCGTCTCTCTCTCCCTCTCTCTCTCTTTCTCGGTTTTCTGAATCTATTTTGTCACGCTTATTACTCTGTGTGTGTGTGTGTGTTTGTGTGGAAGGATACACTCACACACACACAACTATCCAAAACACCATGAGTTGTCTACATCCCTGTAAATAATCTCTGATATATTGAAAAGCAGGGGAAAAGGTGGCATTCCCATTCCCTTTCTCAAACTCCCATATTTTTAGTGGAGGGTGATTTGG
>WJFB01000276.1:0-27244 GCA_009870185.1 Pygmarrhopalites habei | reverse complement strand
CCCCCCCCCCCCCCCCCCCTCTCTCTCTCTCTTTGCTCGTACCTACACAGAATGTGTGGAAGTGTGTGAGTTATAGAGGAATCCACTGTGTGAGTGAGTGTCCGTTTGCCATACATATTTAAACATTTGTTTACAAGCTAACAAGCCAGGGGAATGATGGAAAAGAGTTTTTTTGTGTTATCATATATGGAGGGGTATTTATATAATTGAATTTACGATGGACACCGTAACCAGCGTACCAGAGTATATGACGCACAATGAAATGATTCAAAAATGATGCTACAATCTTGCGATTTTGGTTTGGAAGGATTTTTAGAAAATTGTATTTAATTCACACCATTTTACAAATATAAGAATCATATAAGAATACACTTTATGCCTGTGTAGAAGGCTGTGTAGTCAGTACATTACAGAGTAGCCGCAAAAGGTAATATTTTGGATTTATAGTTTGTTTGTGCTGAGAGAGAGAGAGAACTAGTTTATCTGATTATGAAAACCGATTAATTGAATGAGAAACAAGTTTCTCATAGTGTTAATATCTGAGGAGAAATGGGATGAGTACTACCTGTGGCCATCTTCATTATAGAGAGCGAGAGGGAAGGAAAGGGGAGGATAATGATTGTCTTTCTTAATCAATACATAATGGATATTACAAGAGAAGAGGTGGAAAGTTCATTAATACACTACACAATAATTTTTCGTGGTATACTCGTATGCCACTTTAGTTTACATTGTGTACACGATGATGAGAATATTTAAAATTTTTGTATAAGGTTTTTTCAGGAAATCTGGAACAAATGTCACATTGACCATGCCATTTCAGAGGAGAAAATGGACTCTTGCCGCTGAGACAGATATGGCACACTTGCTCCTTTTTTACAGTTAAACTGGGAAATGGGGTGTTGAATAGAGGGTGTGGAGGGCAAGAAAGAGAGAGTGTACGTATGTGTGTGTGTGTGTGTGTGTGTAGAACTGTAGAGGAAACGGCATGTTTGCCAGGTTCAAGTCAACGTCAGCTCAAGCATAACCAACTTTGATTCCTTGGATGGGATAAAGGTCCTCAGTGCATCTGGATTCCACAGATTCTTCTTTCTTTCCCTCCATCTGCACAAATGTATAGTATATATATGTGTACGTGTGTCTGGAGGACGTCTTTTTTCCTCCATAAGTCTACTGTATAACACCTCCATATAAGCACACACAGTGAAGGGCTGTCTGGTGAAAATTTTGAATATTTTGACTGACTTACCGGCAGAGCATGTGAGAAAGGAGAGAGAGAGACGGGCGTAAAATCTTATATCTGTCGTCAAATTACACGCCGAGACACAGCTCACCAGTCCTCTTTTTACACTTGAAGGAGGGAATCAGGAGGGAATACATCAGAGAGAGAGGGAGGGAGGGAGTAGATCCCATCATAGATTATGCATAGTCGTATAGAAGAAGAGGTGGGGGAGGGCATGACACACACACACACACACGAAAAAAGGAGAAGATATCATCAAGATTCGATTTTGGATTCGATTCCCAAGAAGAGCGGTTACGAGGAGTTGCAAGTGCAACAAATGATTTTCATTTCATATCACCATCAACCCACCGTTTCTGTGTCAACATAAAATCATCCTCTTTCCCTTCTCTCTCTCTTCTGTCGAGTATGGCCAACGTTACTTAGGAAAGAGTTGAAAGGAAACTATAAAAAAACTTTTTTTTCTTCTTCTCAAAAATGGATGTTTGGGAAAGCGGAAAAGTTTTTTTTCTCTCTTCTTCTTTTCGTCTTTCATCTTTCTCACTTTTTTTCATGAGGAAAATCAAGTTGGGGTTTATAGAGAGCTAAGTTGAGTTTTCATCTGATTGAGGAACAAAATCGTGATGTAAGTCTTTGGAAATTTTCACAGGAAATTAATTACTACATTTTTTAGTTCACAGTTTATTTTAGTTTGGTGCAGTGGAATAAATCGTTTTTTTTCTCTCTGGAGAGGATATATTAAGTAATATTGAAATATAACATTTTAATTTAATTAATTAAATTAATTATTGTGAAGTTGATCGGCAATTTTTTAAGATGTGAAAAAATGGAGTGGTCAAAGTGTTCAGAAAAATTTGTATTTATAAACTTAAGGAATATTTTATAGAATTGATAGTCAACCAAATATAATCTGGGAAATGTGTACTTGTTTTCAATTCGCATTATATAAAAATTTGTATCACAACGTCTGTTTCTGTGTAATTTAATTCTTTGAAATTTGAAGGTTAATTTTAAAAGATTTTAGAGTTAAAAGATCCACTTTTGAAAGAGGATCTTTTGAATCTCATGAGAATGATCCAGTCACATGCAAATAACCCCAATAACACTTTCTCCCTCCCTCTCTCTCTATCCAGACTGGAGACTCCAGTCCATAAAGTAAAAAATGTGGAAGGAGACAATATGAGGATGATGAATTTGCTCGTGTCTCCCTCCTCTCAGGTTCCTTTCATCACAAAGAGAATGTGGTTCGCAGGAGGGAGGGAGTGAGGACAAAGAAAGGGAGGAAGGAGGGATATAGTATACTATGACTCCAAAGTTAATATTTACATTTATTTTGAAAAAGATGCGGGGAAAAGGAGAAGAAAATGATTATCATGTAAAGTGACTTTGTATGTATACTCTCTCTCTCCCCCTCCACACACACACATAAAAGACGGAGACACACAGAAGGAAAGAGGATGAGAGGGAGATGCTGACTTGTTGAAACGATTATGTGTAATTTTTGCAAATTCTTGGAGTGGTGCCTATAGTAATAATAACTCGTGCCTTCTCTCTTTTTCTCTCTCTCTCCCTCCCTCCCTCTTTCAGCAGTCTCAGCCTCCAATTCCTTCCCCTTTTACACCGTAATTTGGCAATTAAGAAATGCTGATTTATTTAAAGAGTCTCGCATGGAAATATTTGCATCCACACACACACAAACTACACTAAACTAAGTCCCATGGATAAAGATATGAAGGAGAAGAGAGCTACACTACTAGCGGATTGTAATGCATTTGAATGGAGGAGTATTCATTCCCATAATGAATCTATCTCTCTACATCTATTGCGGTGGTTGTGGTCTCAGGTAATTTACAGACAGACGTTGTTATTGGTTTTGGTGTTGTTACTTGGTTAACTTTTCTATAATTTGATGATGATGCGGTGTACATTGTGTATACTGTGAGTGTGTGTGTGTAGCACACTAAGTTCTTTCTTTCAACACACACAGCTACCCTTGTACGTGTACATGTTTTAGGGAGGAGGGGTAAGACAAGGAGTTTTTGTATTGTGTATACACACACGCACATATTGTGTGTGTGTGTGGAAGTTGGAAAAGTATTTACATGAAAGGAGATGTGCCCATGGTTAGTCTCCTCCTCCTCCCTGTCCCGTCCTGAAAGAAATAAATCTCACTTTGGCCATCCACACACACACAGAGACACATACATAAGAACCAACTACTACTCAGTATCATTTTGTGTACAATGTGGCAATAATACTATTTTGTACGTATGGAGGGTGGAAAAGGGAAGGAAAGAAGAGAGAGAGAGAGAAGGGAGAAAAGACAAAGGAAATCTAAATCATTTTATTCTCCCTTGAATTTTCCCTCTCTCCTTAACCTTCCCCTCCTCCTCCTTCTACATTCTGTTAGAGTGGAATTGGGCTTGACTGTGTATAGTCGACACTCAATCGCTGATCGCCTTTTGTCGTATGTTTTTGACAGCCCCACCACAGACTTCTTTTTTCTGTCTTCTTTTTCTTCCCCTCTCTCGCTCTTTTCCTTTCTCTACTTCTTGGCCTTTTTATCCCATCTTCCTCTGCTACTCCTTTTCTCTCTATCCGATAAGCAGACTTTTTTTGCACACACACGCCACACTCACTTCTTCTCTTGTCTCACTCACACGGGTAAAAGGTTGAAGGTATTTGAGAAATGCTAAGGATTTTGGAGCTTACATAAAGATTTTATCAAAAGTGTATTGGGTCCACATGTACAGAGAGGAGTTGTGTGTGTGTGTGTGTCTATGTTGTGTATGTATAAAGGACATGACTAAATCTTGGCAAAAGATGAGGGCTGAAACAAGTTATTCTGCAATAAAATGATTTAAGACTCTTTCGGTTTGAGGTAAAAATAGAGAGAGAAAGAGAGGGAAAAAAAGTAGAGAAAGAGAGATGGGAGAGAGGATTCTATAATCAGCAATCTGTAACTTTTTGTCACGTCTCTGAGGTGTATTTTCCTCTCTCCTCCTTCTGCGTTTGTGTGTGTGTGTGGCGTTTTGGCGTGGAGGCGAGAAGAGGAGTAATAGGAGGAGGAGAAAAAGAGAGAGGGAGGGGGAAATGGAAAAGATGTGGAGTTGCCTAAACCTCCACATATTACATGGCTTAGAGTGCTCAGTTGTGTGTGTCGTACAAACTGCATAGCATTAGAGAAGAAGGGGAGAGCGGAGGCTTGACCTGGAACATGTAGATGGGGATGGTGAAGGCGAGGCCGGAGATCGCAAGTGTGAAAAATGGTGTAGATCAATGCCACACACACACACACTCTCTCTCTCACGAGCACAAGAGAAAGAGAGAGTGTGTGTGTACAGGAGACAAACACACAGTGAGAGAGAGGAATAGCACGGCACGGGCTCTGTGTGTCTCACTTCCGACCCGACAAACTCGTGCAGACAAGGACTCGCTTCTCTCTCTTTTGAAAAATCCTTACCGTTTGTTGAATGTTGACTGCGATGGGAAATATTAGGTAACAGCGGGTTTCTTCTTCTCTCTCCTCTCTCTCTCTCACTCCCATCATTACCCTCCACGTTTTGACGCACATATGCCTATTATAAGATGCGTTTTTAATGGAGGGATTAATGTAAATGGACACAAATTGGTAATTGTTTTTTGCAAGTAGATTTCATTAAAAAAAATTACGATAAAGGAACGAAGTTTCACTTCATGTCCCAATTTTAGTGAAAGTCTTGTCATTGCTATCAAGCGGATTATTCGTTGACATTTTCCATTTGTTACATTGAATAATCGATTTTTAGTTATGGTGAGTGTGAATCCACAATTTATTGTCGTATTGCATTAAGTCAAGGTAAATCTTTTGTGTGGAAAAACAATTTAAGATTTTTTAATACTCAAAAATTGAAGGATGTTCAAAAGAAGGAGGACGTACATATGTAGTGACACGCATATAGACACACAACCCTCAACAACGACCCCTTGGATGCCCCATGAGAGATACAGACAAGGTAATGATGACGAAGTAACTTTTTTCCTAATAAAAGAACATTTTCTGGCTTTCCCATTTTATTGATACATATGAAAAATGGTTAAAAAGAGGAAATTACAATGTTGTAAAAGTCGGGTTTGCTGGAGAGCCGCATCCTTCTCTCTTCTCTCCCTGCCCCTATTCTCATTCTCATGAAGTGCTGGGACTCCTATGAATCTTGAGTTACGGGTAAAAGTACAAAGATAGTAGTGGATGTTGTGTGTGTGCGAGTGTGTCTGTGTGCACGTTCGTACAATCTGGTAGTTTTTATACTGGGAAAAGAGGAGGAAGAAGAAGAGAATTTGCAATTCTAATTTGAAAGATCTTAGTCGTTCCATTAATCATTCTCTGATAGAATTTAATTATTATCGCTGTAACCAGTAAGTTTGTTCTCTCTAATTTTTTAGTTGGCTTTGATTTCCACTTTACAAAACCATATTGAGTTTCTTCAACTTCCAAAAGTCTCTCTCACTTTCTCCATCTCTCCCCTCCCCTAGTCTCTCCTCTCGCTCTCGGTCTTCTTTATATTCTTGTTCAAAAAAACTTTTCTTCTTCAGTCGGATGAGTCCTCAATTCAGTCCAAAACTCTCAACTCTTTCAGGTACAATATGGAATTGACGCAGAACATAGCAGAGAGTAATATACATAGGCAGGCACACACCCACTCTCACTGAGAGAAAAAGAATGTGTGGGACTTTTCCAATTGGATTTTTGTCCTCATTTCACACACACACACATACACGCCGTCTGGGAGTATCATGTTCCTCAACTTCGTCAAAAAAGAGAGAGTACAAAGACAACTTTCTCTCTTTCTCTTTCTCCATGTCTCTCGCAACCTTCGCCCAGATCTCATTCCCACAGACGAGTCTCAAAATGACTCTCTTAAAAAACTCTTGTTAATATGAGACATTAACCCGTTGTTAACCCAGTCACAATCACTTTTTGATGACATTGTCTACACTCTCCAATTTTTTTTTGAGTCAGCCGGATAGAGACAAGTACAATTAAAATTACGTTCTCATCTGGGATAAATAATTATATCCCCAAGGTAAGGTAGTCTTCCATTCTTCCTCCGTTGATTCGCTACACACAAGCAAAAAGAGTGTAAAACTCGGCACACGCGATTTTTCCCTCTTTACTCTGGTGTGTGTAGGTGGCAATGCTGCATTCCCACACACACACACACACACACTGTGCCAAGCCACTCATAATTATTTTGTCAAAAAAATGAAACACGATAATTCTCTATTTCATTCTCAATTAAACTCGACTCCCTGCGACGAATTGTTCTGTGCACACATATAATTTCAGATTGTGTGTATGTTTTGTGTTAGCTATGGCTCTGTGTGTGTGTGTTGTGTGTGAGGGGGGATGATTGTGTAATACATAAAAGGTGGATAATGTATCATGAGATGTAATGGACTTTGTCCAGAGAGAAAGAAGGAAATAAAATAAAACATTATTTTCCCCTCCACTCCCTCCCTTCCTCCCACACACACACACTGCACAGGCAGAAAGACAGAGGCTGAGCAGGAAGAGGCAGTGGGAGGCATACACACACACAAACACAAAGAGTAAATAAATAATTTGGAATATGCAGAAGCAAATTTAATGACTGTAATTATTCAAATCCTGAGGACTAAAAATCAATATTAAATTACTGTACATTTTGTTCTACCTCCGCGGAGTCCTCCTTCTTGTGCGTACAATACATGTATAATGCCACATACGTATTCCCACACACATAGTCCACTCTGCTCGAGTCTGGGCACTGCAATTATTACAATTTCCAGTGTTTTATACACGGTAAAGTCTCAATTTACTTATAGAACATACCTATAAATTTATATATTAAAATTCCCAACACACGCACTCCAATTCTTTTTGACTTACAGACTCCCTCCTCCTCTTCTTCTCTCTTTCGCTCCGAAAAATTATAATGTTTCCCCTTACCGTCCCTGAAATCAGCTCAACAATTTTTTCTTACCCTTATAGAATAACTAGAAAGAGAGAGCAAATTGTTGACACACAGAGTAGAAGTATCAATTACATACACACACACATCATATTTTTCTCCTGTTGGTTGATTGTTTAGTCGCCAAACTAAATATTATTTCAAGAAAATGCATATCAGATGAACTATCCATACAATCAGTTATTCAATTATGCAGAAAAATGTGTGGACCGACCCAACAGCACACAAACACACACACAAGTATGGCTAAGCAATTTTCCCCTTTCTGTACGTATTAGTGTTCTCGTATGTATGAAAGCAATGTGGAGGATTTTCAAATTTCAAATTGAGCACAGTGAATGTTTGACAGTGAATAATGAAATGTGTGATGGAATGTAGAGAGAACACAGAGAGTTATGCGTGTGTGTGTGTGTAGTGTGTACGTGTGTGTGTTTTGCTTACCTCGACCACCAGTCCCCTCAAAAACAATACATTTCACCATCCATTCAGTGCACAAGTTGAGGAAGTGAGGAAGACAGAGAGCAAATTGCAACCGTGGGAAATACACAGGGGGATAGGGACAGGGTACGTGGTTCGGAGAATTCCCGCATGTTATTCTTTGCCTATATACATACACAAATTATGTATATACAATATATGTATATATGGACAAGGGTTTATGCATACCCATATCGGCCCTGCATCTTCCTTTCAATACTTCTTTGAGAGAGGAAGAGAAGCTGTGGAGTTTGGCTACATGGTTTTGTTTCGCATGTTGTTCTATTTCTTGTCACGTTGAACAAGTTTTAACAATGAGTTGATTGTCTAGGATGTTGACTTGAATGAATGAAGGAGAGCTTGTCGCCAAAAACCTTTTGATGAGCTGCCACGGCAGGTCTCTTTTCTTGCATCTCCTCCTCCTGCAGACTTTCCCCTACTCTTCCCATCCTTTCCTCCTAGACAATGGTACATAATTAAAATGTTAATTTGTGAGAACACCAAGTGCTCACCAACAATAAAAAGAAGATATGGACCAAGTTTTGACGTATCAAATTTTCTACCCTCCCTCCCTTTCAACATATTGTAGGAACTCACTCGATTTAGGGGAGAAATTTTTGACATTGACAATTTTCAATGGAGCTGAGTCGATTTTATTTTATTAAGTCAAAACAAGAGTCGTCTGCATCTGCAGCAGAGCAAATTAGTAAATGTAGTTAGTTAACTAACGATCATAAGTACAAAAAATTATTGTGAACGAATATATTGGCAAAATATTAGTTTCCAATTTATCCCAACATTTTTCTCTCTCGGTTTCCTCTCTTCATCCAATGAGGACTTTAAATACATTTAAAAAAAAATTAGTTTCATCAATACACTTCACAATTAATGTAACCTCGAAGTGGACAAAAAACAGTTATGCTGTTATACTCTATTCTTGCCTATACAGCATGGATAGAGGTTTTGTTAAATACCTATCACAATTTCAAACTTTCATGTGTAATTCCTGTGGACTTCATTCACCATCTCTCTCTCTCTCTACAATATGCTGGTCTACATTCATGTGGTCAAATCAAAGTCAGAGAAAAAGAAAAATGATGATTGTGGAATGGCAGTACATACTACACTCACACATTCACGAGGCACATGAAAGCGTAAATCCTTGTCTGCAAGCGAGCCATAAGGCTATGCCCACAGTCCACACATTTCAACACAACTTCCACAACTTGTTTTTTTTGTCTAACCTCTTCCTTTTCTTCTTCCATCCGAAAAGCTCATCCGTCACAATCTCTTTCTCTCTCTCTCTCTCTCTCTCTCTCTCTCTACATTTCATATGGACTTGTTTGCGGAAATCATCATTATATCACACATACATCCATAGTCTCCACACTACTGTGTTCCCACTAATACATTTCTATATGTGTGTCTTCCCTACGGAGTTCGCAACAAACTTAAAGAGATGTAACTTTTCATTTCAACTGTGACTGGTAATTATTATAATATCAAGTTTCTTCCAGACATGACATTCTGAAAAAATATTTACTTGTCATCCCTTCCTCGTTCTCCCATCACCATAGTCAAATTATTTGTACTGTGAATAAAACTAGAATGTGGAGGCTGCTATGTACATGTGTCATAACATATTTTGATTCACTACAGTAGTGCCTTGTGGGGCCTATGTTTGTATGTGTGTTTCTCCAATGAAAGAAATGGCCTCTAGCAATCTATAAACTATTTTAAGGTCAATCAGAATATAAAATTACGCCAGGGGGTCACAAATATAAATACTTGTCGTGTGTATCACACACACAGTTATAATTTTAATTCTTTACACTCTGTACACCTAGATTGTTCATTTTTTCCAATGTGGAAAAATGTGATGGACCCTCCAAGAAAATTCTTCCGACACACACACACACGCACGAGCAGTCTATGTGGAGAGAGAAAGACTCGTGTCCCAATTCAATTCAAGACTTCCTCCTACGGTTTTTTTCAGAGGAATAAAACAGAAGGGTTTTAACAACTACGGTAAGAATATATGGACTTTTTATTGGACGACTATACATGCAATTTTCATTCTCTCTCTCTCAGCTCACACAAACTCCTTGGTATTCTGAGCCAAGGGTTAAATACTTAGGTGGTCGGGTGTAAGTAAAATGAAACTCTTCCCCTCCACCCTCTCTACATATGTGTGTGTCTCTTGCTCTTCTTGGATTTATTGTACATGCACACATTTTAAAAGGTAGGCTCTCAATCCCGTATTGTGTGTCTACAGTGGGGAAGAGAGAGAGAGATACAACTTTTTATTGTATGAAAAACCTCCCTTTCCCTGGATACATGGAAAATTTTAAAGGGTAGAAGGCCGGGCGGTTGTGTGTGTACGTGTAAATCCACACACACACACACAAAAGTTTGTGCCTATAGCATAAAAGCTGAATAATTTTTTTTTCACATGTCTCTCTCCACACATATTCTGTACGTACAACCCTTTCGTGCTTTTGCATTGCTTCGCTCTGACTTGCTTGTCAGCCAGGGTGTATAAGCGTGTATGTTTCTGTAGGGTAAAGTTGTGCGTGGATAGGATAGTCTCTTGTCCCTATTCAAAAAGAAAGAGAGGAAAAGATTTTTTTTTGTAAAAAAAGAGGCAACTTTGCCATCAAAATCGATCCGTTTCTCTCGCATCTCTTATCCCTTGATTCTCATTCTCTCTCATTGTGGAAGGATTTACACACAAACACACACACAATTCATTCAGGGGGAGAGAGACCTTCGTCAAATGGAAAATACTGGACTCTTTTTGTGTGGAGGTCTGTCCGTGTGTGGGTTAGTTGTATACTCCACGTTCCGCCCACTCATATAATGTGATCTTTAGTGTGTGTGATTACACACCACTTTACACGGAACTGGAACTGGAACGACTACCTGCTGCAGAGCGCACAAGTGCCCCTCTCTCTGTATGTTCGATGTGTTTGTGTGGGAGAGGGAGAGAGAGTGTTGCTTTTCAAGTCTCTTCAGATCAAATGACCATCTCAGATGAGGGAAAATTAAGTATGGATATTTTGTATTTCTTCTATTGTGTGCAACAAAAAATTTATAAAATCCTGCTTCGTTTCATGTCAGACATCTTGAATCTTCAGTTCAAAAATTTTGTGGTGTTGGAATTAGTGGAGATAAACAGACAAGGAATAGTTTCAAGCAATGAAGCAATTATATAGAAAACTTTTTCATAGCATAGTTGGATACAGGACCACAGGACGTGACACACACACTGTAGCCAATTACTTCTGGTTATTTATGGCATCATACCACTATTAACCATTTTTCTCGGCTTCACATTTAAAAATTAACCCCTTTTGAATTTTACCACTCGAATATTTTGATTCTTTACATACTGATGTAAATATTGAATCAACTGAAAGGGAATCTTCCATTTAATTGAACAAAGAAGGAAGGTTGAGAGAGTGAGAATTTTGGATTTATTTAATCCTTGTCAGTCAGTTTTGTTTTCAAAAATACACACAGAATAATATTACATAAGGTGAAGTCTGTCTAGAGAGAAAGAGAGAGAGAGAGTGAGTGAAGAGGAATAGGAGAAAATACATGAAAGGAGGAGGGTTAGAAGGAGGTTGAGTTTGCTCTCAAAGTAATTCATTTAAACTGTGTTTAATCTCTTTGTATAGTTTTGAGAGTGGTTGTTTTGGGAACTACCCGTCTTCCTCCCTCTATCTCCGTTCCTCCTGTCTTTCTTAATGTTCCTCTAGAGTTTAATCGTTCAGCAAGAATTATTTGAGTCTAGCTACACACACACACACTTTCCCTCTTTGTCTGTGTTGTTATTTTATGCAAACATATTTCGTCTGATAATCCAAACTTGTCTCTTTCCCCCCTCCACCACACACACACACACAAACAATTCATAGTGGACATCCAATCCACATGTTCCATGTCTCCACATCGACTTTCTCCACATTTGTTTCCCTCCTTTCTCTCTCTCTCTCTTTCACCAAAGCACAATCCAGTTTGTACAAGAAACACATGTTTGTTTCTAAATTTCAAACTTGAACATGTGCTCATATTTTTTCTGACCTCCAAATGTATTTTTGGATGGAAATGGACAGTGGGAGAAGAGAGCTTGCGTGCGGGGATGTGAGTGAGAAGAGAAGACGAGGAGGAAATAAGTATTACAGTACAATATTTATCGGTTAAAACTAAAAGCTTCGAAAAGTTTTTGTTGGATGACTAGAAGGGAAAGAAAGTCTGTGGGATAAAGAAGGAGGTGAAACTGTTCCGCAATGAGTTCCTCCACACACATAAAGAGAGAGAGAGAGAGAGTTTTGTGTTTTTAAGTGAAGAGAAAGGGAAGAGAAAACCCACCCTGTCTCTCTTTCTCTCTGTCTCTACCATCCTCATCTCATCTTATATGTATTCAAGTCAAGCTCGAAGAAGCTGTGAACACTTACATATGCAGACACACAAAAAAGTTGCGTAAAAAGTTTTTCCTCTTTTCTTCTCTTTTTCTCAGCCCGCTCATGTTCCAAGTTTCACGTTCAAAGGGCTTCTTCTATCTTCACTTCCATCTTCATACTCTACGGCTCCACACACACACACACACACTCACTCACTCACTCTCACTCTCTCTCCGTGTGTTTCAAGAGCCGAGGATTCTATGGAATAGGAGAGGGAAAACGAGGGAAAATATCTGCTCTTCTCGTCTTCCTCTTCTTCTCTCTTCTCGGAAGAGCAGAAGGAGGACAAGACTGAGGCTCTTGTAACATTCCCTATCTCCGTGCTCTTTGGCTCTTTTACCTTGTGGATTGTAGAGATGAGGGAGGAGGAGGTGGAGGAGGAGGAGGGGAAGAGGCTAGTTGTGCCTTATGCAAAATCCTACTTTCTTTTTTTGTGTAAAAAAATCTTTCATTCTTTCCTCCTCCACTTTCCACTTTCTCTCTGTCCTTCTGTATCTCAAAATATGAGTACAAGTGAGTGTGTGTGTGGATTCTTTTTTGTCTGTAGTCTGTACTGTGTCTATATCCTTTCTCTCCTGTCAACCAACTTTTACTTCAATCAATACTACGGCTATGTATAAAAATATGCATATTCCGATGCGTAAGCAAAAGAAAGGGAGAAGGAGGTGAGCTCATTGACATTTTCATGTCAAATCAGAATCTTTTGGAGCTTTGGAGAGGGCACACTTTGACTTTTTTATTTTGGTGTGAGGAACTCCAAAGCATTCCCTTTTTTGATCCTTTTTTAGAGACTGGAGGAAAAGAAGGAACAGTGCAAATTTCCTTCCGCTTAACGTAATGGTGTGACTATTATTGTTAAATATTGTGAAAAATGGTTGTCAATTCACCCATTCTACACATTTCTTTGCATTTTTCCAGTTCTGTATTTTACAACCATATGATAATAATACATGTACTTTAATTTTATCGACAATTTCAAGTTAAGCAGAAACTCACCAAAAATTTGTCTGTTTGAAATTCTTATCCCTCAATTCCAACTGGAATGCTGCGTTACAAATGAAATCATCGGTGAATAGAATTGTAAAATGCAAATATGGGTACATTGTCTCTCTCTATGTATAGAGTGTATAGACAGCTCCTTCTTTTTCTCCTCCTCTTCTGACTTTTGACATTGACAGAGGTTCCGTCCCCTTCACTCACCCAATGATTGACATGACAACTCAACCCAAAGCCTAATAAATATATTTTGAGAAAAAAGTCTTCCCCTTCTTTTGTAAGAACCCCAATTTTTCCTTGTACATTGTACAACCGCACAACTTTGTGTATGTAATACCCAGTGAATGTCACCAGTTAAAAAAATTTGTAGCTAAATTTTGAATTTTACCAAAAAAAGAAAGTTTGCAAAACCTCAAACTTTTCTCATTTATAACAATCCCTCTCCTGCCATCCTATCCTTGTACGCTCACCCACACACATGTATGAATTTTTAAACATTAAATAGGAAAAAGTGCAATCCAAATGAATTTCAGAATGCACCAACTAAAAAAGAAAGTGGTAGTGGGGTTTGTGTGTGTGTGGACGGACAAAGTTTGTCAAAAGTTGGCTTCGAGTCAGAGTCAGAGGAAAGTGAAGTTTGAGAAGAGAAGAGATAGGGGAAAAAAGAGAAAGGCGTTGTGTGTGCAAGTCTTCCACTCTCTCTTTTCTCTTTCGATTTTTATTCGACTTATGTGTGTAGACTGTGTGTGTGGCTCGTCATTGTGAGATACAAAAAAGAGCAAGGGATGGAATGAGCTGACGGTGTGCTGGATGCATCTCAACATGCATGGAGTAACTGCATCAACAGCAACAGCAGTGGCTGTGGAGAAAAGAGAGAGAAAGAGAGAGAGTCTGTGGAGACAATATGTAGTGTATGGAGAAAGAGAGAAAAAGAGAAAGGACAGACACTATAACTCCCTTCAGGGATCTCTCCCCGTTCCCCCATACTTGAGTTTGAGTTTCCTAAAGGGAAGAGAGAGGGAAATTGATTTTTTCTTGCTCTTCCTCCTCTTCCCTCCGCCTCCTCCTCTCCTTTTATCTCGGAACCCAAAAAAACACATAATACAAGGGAAAGGAGGGAGTAGCAGTAGCAAAAAGAAGCACCAAAGTGGCAGGCAATACAAAGACATTTTTCCAGTTAATGTTAGATAACAAGCACGTTGGGAAATAGCACAAGTGATGATGATTACAGAATACTTTTCTCTCTCTCTTACTCACTTGTACTTATAAAAGACCTCCTTACTCGTTACAAATTGTCTACAGTTGAGATCACAGCTATTGATCGTCAACCGTTTACTCATTGATTAGCTTCTCCTTGTTCTCCTTCCTCTCCACTCTTTTCTCTCTCTCTCTCTCTCAATTTCTTTTGTTTTGATTTTGACTTTGTTTTCTTCCTCATTACAACAGATTTCCTCGTTTCCCCCTTTTCTCTTCCACAAAAAAACACACACACCACTCATTCTCTTTCTCTGTCTCTCGATCAAATCAAATAAACATTTGTTCCACAATCTGACTGTCGGGGAAAATGGCTCATCCCAGTTTTCCCTTTAACAATTTAAATCCCACACTAGGGAAAGAAGGGAGTGAAGAAAAGTCACGAGAATTATTATTTGGTTGGTGGTTTTTTTTGCATTGTCCTGAAATTCCATTCTCACTCCACACTCCACATCACAGGGAAGGCTGAGACATGAGAAAGTTGGTGGGGGCAAATATAACATCATGGAGTAGAACTGAGTGTGTCCCAGTTTTTCCCTCCATCCTTCCCTCTTTTTTGGTTTTCACTATTTCTCTGGAAAAAACTTTTTCTCTGTATACCTGGAGGGGGTGAGAGCATGGAGCAGTCAAATCTCTCCAGACACGTCCTGTCGGTCTGTGTATAATGGGGGCAGAGGAGAAGAAGGAGGGGAGATGGAAAGCTGGAGGATAAGCGCACTTGAGCATGTAGAACTCCCCCCAAAAAAAAAGAAGAATAAAAGATTGGTTACTTCTATGTAGTCCTCCCCATACACAAGTTTGCACACACACACAGACAAACTCAAAGGGAGAGAGATACAGAGGGAATCTGTGTGTGTGTGTGTGTGTGCTTTCTATCTCGGAATCTCCGTCTCCCTTTTTGAATGAGGGATTTTTCATGTATTGACATGCGGCTTGGCGAAGGTTTCTTTTCTCCACGGGGAAAGTGGGTAGCCAAATCGCTTTTCATCGACTTGACTCCTTTCTAATTACACTTTACATCATGATCTCTTTCTCCCCAACACACACACACACACACGCACTCACTCACCACTCTCACGTACATGTAGTCCACACACCGTACATGGAATAGAGCAACACTTTGTACCCATGTGCTATAAATCCAGGGTGAAAGTAGTTCAAAGGAAGTTTTCTCTCTTTCTTTCCTTACACTGTATGTGTCTCATTTTTTCCGTCTCTCGTTTCTCTCTCTCTCTCTCTCTCTGGCACTTTTATGGTGCAAGAACTCTGAATTTGTACGTCTTCTGAGTCCAGTGCCGTGACAACGATGACAACACTCTCTCAAAACTTTTTGAGACTTTTTTTTGCTCTCTCTCTCTCTCTCTCTTTCTCTCTGGCTTTTTCCTTGCGATGAGACGACTTTGTGTTGGGACTATGCTGTCCCCAATGTTAACGCCGTTTGGATATGTATATGTTTGTGTGTGTGTACAAAATGTGAGTCATAAGTTTGAACTTCTTATTTATATACAGATTAGGTATACATGGAATGTTCCTGCACACACATTTGTTTTTTTAGAAAAGAAAATAACAACATACGGTGTCCAATTGTCAGTCACTTTCGCCATTTTAAATAATGATGAGGGTGAGTGAACAAAGATAGTAGAATAGGGAAGGGCGGGATTCAAATTTTAAAAATAGTTTCCTCAAATCTACCAATTTATAGCCTACATTTATTCCATGGAAAATAGTGTGCGTCTGCTTTGTGGTGGTGGGGGTGCATCAATAGAAGAAGAGAGTCAAGTTTAAAAAACATTTCGGGAGCTCAAAGGTCCTTGGCTACGCACAGACACACACATACACCGCACTTTGTACTGCAATGTGATGTGTGTGTGTGTGGATCGTATCCACAGTATGAATCTTTCAATGACCATAAAATAAATTTCTGTATCAGTAATGCAGGGAGAAATGGAGCTCACCACCACCAGCCGCCGCGTTGAGACGAAACTTTGTGAGTTTTGCAGTTCCACACTCTCGCAATCCCTTTCTGTGTGTGTGTGTGTGTGTGTATTTTCTTTCCGTACTGAAGAGTGTAGTGGCCCCCTCCTCTCTTTCTATACAAAATATCAGACTTGCTTTTAGCTTTACGGATCCTCACATAAAATCAATAACGAAAATGTCTCTCTACCGCTCACTCACTCCTCTCTCTTTCCCTTTTCCCTCTCCTCTCTCTTCTTCCAGCTTTTCTCGTTGGCTGTGAAGCGTGATATTTTGCGAAAAACCATTTCCAATTTATGCTTTGACATGAACACTGTACAAACTCTATCATGAATGTATGCCATGCAAGCAGGTCGAGCAATGCACCCCTACCACACCACAAAAAATTACACATACACACACACACACAAACAAATACACATCAACTTTAATTCAGGTAAAAGAGCGGAGAGTACACATTTGTACTGCATACACACACACATCTACCTTCCAATGTGTGTGGGGCGGTCTTTGACGTGTCTGATTTTATGAACAAGGGTGGTCTTTCCTTCTGTTGAGGCAATTTCATGGACAAATTGTCCCGCTCAGAACATTCACATTCCTTTCCATGTTTAATGGTTGGAATAATTTTATTGATTTTCATAATTTACAATACAAATTTTCAAAGAATTTTCTTTCTTAAAATTTTATCAATATATTCGACTGCCTTTCTGATTCTTGGTCTTGCTTCTTGGAAGTTAATCCCGACTCCCAGAAGTGGTCTCATATATTGTAAAGTAGTATGAATATAAAATCAAAATCGGTTCAAGTAGACTCGTGTCTCCCACTTGTGACCCTACTTTTTCATCTTTCTCGGAAAATAAGTGTTCATGGAGATTGTGTGTCAAAAAATTACGTGTGTGCTCGTGTATGCTTTCTAGGAAGAGTGAGGAGGAGGACACACACAAGAGAAATGAGGGTTTCTGAGAATTGAATTGACTTTTTGTATTCAGAGAGTCAACTACATGTATATGAATTGGTGGCGGAGAATGAAGGTGGCGGGAAATTTACTCTTTGCCAACCCCACATATACACAATCTCTCTCTTCCTCTCTCTCTCTCTCTTCCTCTCTCTCTCTCTCTCTTCCTCTCTCTCTCTCTCTTCCTCTCTCTCTCTCTCTTCCTTTCTCTCTCTCTCTCTTCCTCTCTCTCTCTCTGTTCCTCTCTCTCTCTCTCTCTCTCTCTCTCTCAAATATGTATCCTGACGGGAGCGGGGAAGGAGGAGGAGGAGAGTATAAAATGTAGTTGAACTTCAGTCCAAGTCGACTCTCAAATATTTAGTGGAGAGCGGAGAACTCGTGTAATTTGACTATAATCTATTGCCGAGGTGGAAATAATTGAGTTAGACTTGTAGTTGGCCAATGTATGGAAGCAAGAGGGAGAGAGAGAGAAAGTGAGGGCAGTGAAGCACACTCACTCTTTGCTGCTACTGCTGCTGAGGGTTCCGCCGAGCCGCCGAGAAGCCCAGAGAGATATATAGTCGCACCATGTAAGTCAGACTACATGTAAGAGAGAGAGAGAGGATATGGAGAGCATGCTGAAAAATTGTTGAGGCCAACAAGAAAGAGAAAGAGAGAGAGAGAGTCTGAGGATGGCTGGGTAGATATACATTAGCTCGGGACACTATCTTCAATCTGTAACTCGAGCTCGGGCTTTTATATGGGCGGGTTTAGGGTGTGTGCGTGTGAAATTTTTTTGTAGTGTCAAAGTTTCCGGTGTTGTTCTCTCTCGGTGTGTATGTGTGTGTGTGTGCTGTGCCCTGCTGATATTCCTAAAAGGCTTAGAGTAAAGAGAAAAAGAGAGGAAAACGATATGTACAAAAGAAGGTGGAGAGGTACGGGACTGGTAAAACTAGGGGTGTTCAGTTCGGGTCGTGGAGAGACCCGAACTGAACGAGACAAGGCACACTGGTTTAGCGGAAGCATATAAATTTGTTGTTGACAATGCAATCGCCGAGAAAGAAGGATGGCAGTTGACAATTTAATGTGATGAAATTGCTCCACGTTTACTGTCACCCAGACATGTTGGCGTGAATCATGCTCAAGAGCATACACACACACAGAGAAAGTGTGTAGGGTTCTGTCTGCCGTGCTTTCGTGTGCAAGCATCATGTACTTTTCCATGTTCCGCTTTTCTTATTGTTGATTTTCTCATTCTTTTTTTAATTGGATGGTGAACGTCCATTATGATGCTAGTAGCTACTGTCTTGACTTTGTGAAGAAAGACGAAAATTTGTTTGACTATGAAAGTATTTTACAAAAATGTTTTCACCGTTTTAAGAATTAGACTTAACCCTTTTTAATATTTGGGTGAAAGTCAAATTGTGTGCAGTAACTGAAACTGGAGAAATATTGCAATGAGCAAAGACAAGAATATTTTACAAATTTTCACACCTTTTTAAACCGTGCAAAAAATACATATGCCGGTTTCATAATGATAGTATTACCAAACTGGTTTAAAGAAAATTATTTAAATTAAAAAAATATTTTGTTTGCACGTTGTTGCATATTTTATGTTCAAAATCTCATGTCATGCTTTGCTCTCCTTACCATGGCATGGCATGGCATAGCAGAGCAGAGTAGAACACGGCAGGTTAAGCATGGAAGTTGCATTGCAACTTCCATGGCTGTAGCTGTAATGGCAGTTTGAACTCTGTCCATGACAATCTACAAATGCACGCATCAAGTGTAGCGCGGCTAAGTAAGACAAATTTAGAAATTTGTAATGTAGTTTACTCTACACATTTCTCCTCCTCCTCCATCTTTGTGTCTTTACAGTGAAGGGAGAGTGAGACTTGTCTCTGTCTCTATGGTCTGCCTTTCCGTTGGTATCTACACTCCTCCTCTCCTCTCTTCTCTGTTTATTATTCTAGAATTCGGCCGAAAAAAGCCGAAGAAAATTGTTTCTAAATATCAACTTTGCGAATGAAAATTTTTTTAAAACTCCTGGCTCCCCCACTCTATACTCCACTTTCCCACCGACCATATTATTCTCCATGTGTACAGCTCTCTCTCTTACTAGACAGGGAAAACCTCCTCCCGTCCTAGCGTAGCATTTGCTTGGCAAACTTTATATTTAAGCTGCGAAGCAAAGCAAGGTTTTATTTTATGACTTGGTCTTCCACACACACACACACGTATTCCTTGTATATGGGCATCTCCATACACTCAAAAGATTTTGTGTGTACTCGAATGGGAGAGTGTGTGTGTGCTTGGAGAAGACTTGAGTCTCTACAGGCTCTCTCTCTCTTTCTGGGTACTCTCTCTCCTTTTTGCTCATATGGGATAGTTGTGTGTGTGTGTGTGCAAATGGTAATTTGAAAGAGTCTTTGTGACTGTATGGAACATGTCTAATGTGGCTTGAAAATCCTTTTATTTTATAGATGGTAGACAGACCTGATTTCCACACATTAGATATATACACACACACACTCACTCTCTCTCCTCAGATTATTTTCCAGGAAATAGAGAAAAGGAGAGAGAAGAGCAAGGAGCAAAAGAGCTAGTGCTGCACTCCCAAGTCCTCTTCTTCTCCTCCTCTCTCTCTCAATAAAGTAATTTTTATGGCATTTCTGTTTCATTTTCATTGGAATGGTAAACTGAGCAGATGGTAGCGTTTGCTTTAATCCTCACTCTCATTTTAAATGTCCATTGCCCCCCTTCCCTCCCTCTCTTCCTCTCTCTCCCTTTCCACGTACACAGGAAATGTGTGTGTGTGCTGAACAGTAGAGTAGGACTTGTAAGTATCATGATCATGATGCATAGGAGGGAAAGGAAGAAGGAACATTTCAATTGAATTGTATGGAGACAATCTCATGAATTTTGTCAGACACTTTCCCCCATTCAAATCTCCCTCCAAATCTGTGTAAATATATTTTTCTCAATTCTCTTTTCTACTTCCAATCAATAATGATATACCGACTACACGCGGAAGACACACAACCAAGCACACACACAAATGATGCATTTTAATTTGTGAGAAAGTCTTAACAACTTAATAGAGTTGGATGGTGTGGCTCGGCGTGGCGTGTGGGTCACCTTCAACCTATTATGCAATACTAAAGTTAACGCTCAGTGTAGTATCAGCAAACCTCAATTTTTATTACTACGTCGTAGCAATAAGTGAACATTGGACAGACTGAAGGCTATGGAAAAAAATTAAGATCAATTTTTTCTCCTTCATTTTGTTTCGGTTTCAAATTGTAGGTACACACAACACACACACAAAGACTTACTGTATTTCCTGTCTCCCCTCAGTCATACACACATCCATTCGTTTGCACACACACACACGTGTAATTGTGTAATTGACAGTATGTTGTGTGCAACCTTGTTGATGTTCATTTTAACTGGCTTTTAATTCAAAGATAATAACTAGTCTGTCACCCCGTTGTCACTTCAACCTTAATTATTCATCAAAAATTATTATAAAGAAAGCAACCATACACGTATCTGTAGACACACACACACACACGAACATGCAAATATTCATTCCCTATATATTCCGACTGGAAGCTTTTCTCATGAAAACCTCTTGAAAATTGTTTTGTTTAAGGATTTGTAATTTTGCACAGATAAGAGGAAAACCACAGGGAGAGTTATGATGACAGCAAGTAGAGCTTAAATCAAGTCTACGCGTATCGTATCGCCCTGTATGTTGGGGAGTCACTTCAACTTATAATAATATGGATATGCTA
This sequence comes from Pygmarrhopalites habei, assembly GCA_009870185.1. NCBI lineage: Eukaryota > Metazoa > Arthropoda > Collembola > Symphypleona > Arrhopalitidae > Pygmarrhopalites > Pygmarrhopalites habei. The sequence continues at coordinate 6,110 of WJFB01000276.1, read as the reverse complement.
TGGGGAACAGATTGTGTGTGTGATATGTATTCCTCCCTCCTGTACTTTTTCTTTATGCGTAAAAAATCCTCTTGCATCACACAACACACACACACACACGTATACAGTACACACACGCCTCATATAACGAGCTGGCTTCTTGGGACCATGGTTAATGTGTATTATCAACCTCCCTCCTTCTCTCCTCTCTCTCTCTCTGTGAGAATTCCATCGATATACACTATCAGGAGCCTAATGTGTGTGTGTGTTATAGTTAGTGTATAGGAAACTCAAGTTGAAACAAGTTACTTGGAGCCCATTATACCTTATGAAGATACACACACACAAATAACCAGAGAGCTAAATGCAAGCCTTGTTGTTGAGTTGTCTATTCGTCAATTGTACGGTTTGCCTGTGTCTGTACTCTGTGTCTATGTGTGTGGAGGGATTGTATCAGAAAATTTTAACTGCTAACCCACTGCACATAATTACAAGGAAAATTTTACGTCAGGAAAAAGTAAAGCGTTCATTTAAAAGCACACACACTCTCTCACACGATGTGTGTGAGGGGAACTGTCTTCACGGGTATATTTACAAGTTTAACCATAGATCAAATTCCATATTACCGTACTGACTGGATTGGAACCCGGGCGAAGTTAAAAGCGATTTTGATTGTAGAAATTAATGTTCAATTTGTGCTGGAAGGATGAAAATTGAATTGATTAAATAGCATGATGCATCTAATAAAAAAAATAATTGCACATGGTTCAAATCTTGGTTAAATTGAATACAAATTTTATTCAGTGTTTTAATTAAATTCATACCGGGTATTACCGGCTCTCACACAACAGTCATACCCTAATTAGATTTAATGTTGCAGGGCTCTTTTTAATTATGGATGAATACAAATTTCAAATATATTTTAAAAAAAAGTTTTGACTGCCCCTTGTCTTTTCGTGCCCTTATGAAGGGGACTACGGTATGTATCTTTTGTTGAAGATCTTATCCCCACTCTAAGTAAGTAAGTACGGTTCTCTCTTTTGATGAAGAGAGACAAGAGAGTAGATCTTCACATAAAGACGTCCTATACACAGAATTATATGGATGAATCTAATCTGTATCTCATACGGTCCTCTCTCCCCCTTCGTACACGAGTACCAGTGTGTGTGTGTGTAGCAAAATAACACATGGTTCCAAACTTACGGAAGGGAGTGGGAAATAGAACTAACCATTTTCACCCTATTCAATTTTATACATTGCATTTAGTAGAGTGTGAGTTGTGCGTGTGTGTGTGTGTGTTTGGGTGCGTATGTGTGTAGATAGGGTGCATAGGATCTCCCTCCCTCCTCGATCCCCCTATTTTATTCACAGGACATTATGCAGGTCGAGTCAGCCGAGAGTCGAGTTGCTTTTTTCTGTATAGAAGTCTGAAGCTAGAAGCCAGCTAAGTCATGCTAAGGGCTACATGCATACACAAATGGTAATATATATTTGCTCTCCACTGGAATATCCTACACTCTTGAATACTAGTACGAAACCAAGCAGCAGCAGTCCATAGATATATGCAGTTATGGCCAAACCAGGAGAAGGAAATGCGACACGGGAAATTTATTGCTGTACGCTAAAAGGGGGAGAAATTTTTTTTTGAAATGACGTTAAGATGAAATTTGCAAAAGGAATCTTAAAATATTACTACAGCTCGACAGAGCGACAGGTTCTTTTAAAATGAGAGAGAAAAGAGAGTGTGAATGGATAGAACGTTCGCATTTTTAAATTACAATTGTGTGAGTGTGTGTGTGTCAACTAAGTACATCATAATACATTGGACACACACACGCGCATTTATATAAAAGTATTTTTTTTTAAAAATCCGCACACAAACCATTTTACCACCAACACGTTTTCTCTAGATATTATAATTTTCTTTCAAATTTCAAGTGTTGCCATTTCACGTTGTATGTACCCATGTTAAAAGAACAATATGGTGGAATGACATCTAATATTTTAATTTGACACTGTACGGATTTAGCATGGAAATTGAATACTGTATCCTAGTGGGCGAAGATTTTTTTGATTAACAAATGAATCACAGTTGATACAAAGTTGACGAATATGGCCGAGAGAGAAGGAATCAGATAACTCAACGTGATTTTTAGTTTTCACTTTTTAAAATAACAATGACTTGATTCACAAAGTGCTTTTAGCTGTAAGATTCTGTGATGGATAATATTTATTGCAGGGGTTGCAATTTAATTTATTTTTTAACTTCCTTGTCGCTACAAAATTGTTTGGTGGATGATGAAAGAGGAATATAAATCCGGAGGGTTGTGCATTTATACTGAAGAAAAAGGAAATGAGGTCGTGAGTGTATGGAAGGACATCAATATTTGATGATAGCCAGCTATGAAATCACACCACAGACACACACACATCCACATCCACATGGTGTTGAGAATCTATGATAGAGACAAAAACAAATTGAAATTTAATGGAACTTTTGTCATGACCTTCTATCACTTCCCAATAAAATGATCCTCACTGATGTCATGATGACTTGCCACAGTCTAATAGTTCCACTTGAGTCCGCATCCATCGCGCTTGATACATATTCTTGTGATTTATGCGCAAATTGATTTCTGAAACATTATAAATATGTAGTAGCATGAAAATTCACATTTCATACACAAGAAATTTCCGAACATATCTAGAAAATAAAGTAAACTGGATACAAGGAAAGTTCAAAAGGGATCCTTTCAAAATTTTAAAAAATAATGAGTCTATGACACAAATAAAATTATTCTATAAAGTAAATCAACGTAAGTGAGTCACTCGTGCGAATCTAGCTATACTGTACTGTACTATAGCAAATTGAAATTAAACTGAAATGTTTCCAAATGAATCTATGAGGGAAAATATAAAAACAATCAACTTTGTGGCTACTCTATTCAGAGAGAGAGTGTGTGTGTGTGGCTCAGTTTGAGGGTGAGTTTGAACAGTATCCTCCTCAATGTCCAAATGAAGGAGGATACAAGAGGACAGAAAGTATGTGTAGAGGAGGAAGGGAAGAAGAGCGATACCATTTCCCTCAGGATTCTTAGTTGAAATGTCAGGAGGATTGGCAATCCTGTATATAGAAAATGGAAGGAAGAAGTGGGAAAGGTACACTCACGAGATGCGGTCGACTAGGGTAAAAGATAAATGCAGGAGGAGACGAGCAGAAACTTCCGTCTGCTTTTCATTGTACATACAACATCTAGAATCCGTATGTACAGTAGGCCATACACTATTTTTGATATACATGTATAATGTATATATACAGGGAGGGGGACTGGGACAACTTGAAACTTTGGTTCATTCTGTACACTTTGTGTTTGTGTGTGGCGACTAGACTGGAGGTTTGGCAGAGTCCTCCTCCTCTTCACTTGTACACTTCTTCACCAAGAAATTTTCCATGGTGGAATATTTGATGCTGTATTATTTATACGGATCCACACACACACGCAGGCAGGCAGGGGAAGAAATTTTGAAGTGAGAAAATTTCTCTAATACTCCTCTGATGAATTTAGTCAATTTAATTTTTGTGTAAAAATGGACAGTCTACATTTCCCAATTTACATGACCAATCAAAAGTCAACTCTAATTCCAGCCGCGGTTGAGTTGAACAATAATTTGTCAAGATATTCTTTTTTAAAAATCATATCTTTAGAAAATGATGCAGAGGGGGTTTTCTAAATTAGAATGGAATGAAGAATATTTTGTGAGTTTATAAATAACATTGCATTTCTTTCTTCTACTCTATATTTTGAAATTAAATATCCTGCGGGCTTTACTTCTCACTGGACATAACTATTAACTAAATTACAAGTTATTACTGGTCGGACAGTGGACATCCCTTAAAATAATATTTTAATATCCAAAGGGAATGTAACAAATATACTGATGATTCCATTGAAGGTCAGAGAAATTGATGAGATGAGGATTCCGAGAATTTGACAGACAAATCATAATTTGAACTATGAACATTTCATTTGTATGTGTTGTGTATGTATGTGTGTGTATGATGGAGTCAGTTTTCCATTTTTAAAGACTGTGAGACCACGCACACGTCATTTGACTCTTCTTCATCTCTAGGGATTACATGTCGTGTTTTCTTCACACACACACAAACGCACACATACACACTCTTTATGAATGTGGATATAAATCCGTAGCCGACGGTGCATACACAAAACTGGGCTTCTTTTTTTCCTCTCTTACCGTTCAAATATTAGATTCTTCCCCTTGTGAGGACGAATACACGGAGAGTGAGTGAGGGAGTGTTTTAAGTTTTTAAACGCTCACATTTTTAAAGGTAATAGGAATTGCCCTGAGGATCAAGTCCAAGCATCCTCCTCATTCACATCATATACACACACACACACAAGGAGAAGATGAGAGGCGAGAGGCAGGATGTATGGAAACACACAGTGGAAATAGAGAGAGAGATGGGGGGATGACCCTCTCTCTCTCTCTTTTGTTGTTCTTCTTCCTGAGCTTGAGCTGCAAGTTTTTTTTATACACACACATTTTCCTTCCTTTTTTCATCGGTGACTACAAACTGAATATCCGTCATGAATGATATTATCATCGTTATGCTAATGCTTTGTATTATTGTGTATCATAGTCAGTCCGCTGCAAAATTATGAACGGACTCACCTCAGTAATTAATCCGCCTCTCCTCGTCTCCACACAACACAACAAAACACATGAGCAGCCATCCTACATTCGAGACTCTAATCTATTTATGCGAAAGCATGATTACTCCCTTGATGTATGTATTGTGTACATTCAAAATAATAATTTAATATAATTTTTTTCAAACATCTGTATAACACACGCAGCACGAGAGAGAGAGAGGGATGAAGAATGATAAGGCGGAATCCGGTAGCTCATAAATTATATTTGGTGAATTCTCCCCGATCCTTACACTTTACACACACATATTGAATTAGCGGTGAGTGGTCAGCATTTAAAATGTAGAATATACATTCATTATATTTAAATTATAATTGTACAAGCTTGTGATTGTACAGAAGAGAACACAGTAGTACATATGATGTTCAAAAAAGGGAAATCATAATGTCACTACATGTGCCGCACTCACTCATTTACTTTGTACAAGTAGGTATAAGTGTGTGTGTGTGTGTGTGTGTAGGTGTGGGTGGGATTTGAATTCAAATTAGTAGTGTCTTAATAAAAACTTTCAAAATCTTTTTTAAAACCTACATTTTACATCTTCTTGATTGAGACAAGCTTTTACAAGAATGAAGAAAAGAGTGAGGACAATTCTTTTACCTTCTTATTTTGAGAATATTCTTAGAAAAATGGAGAGAGAGGATGAGAGAAGGTGGGGGTAAGATTTTAAATGGAAATGCTCTTGTCACTACTTATATTAAGAGGAAGGAGGATAGAGAGAGAGGGAGAGAGAGGCAGACAGAGATTTTATGATTTCGTATAAAGTTTTTAATATCCTGCGCACAGCAGCCCCATCAAACAGAATAGGAAAACTAACCTAAGGCATATGACTTTACCTCGTCTCTCTCTCTCCTCTCGTCTTTCGTCTCTTTCTCTGTCCCTATCTTCTGATATTACTTTTTCTTATTTACCTCGAGAGAGTCTACTCTTTTGTCAAGTTTTTCTTGAGACTGTGTGTGTGTGTGTCGTGCGTGCCCTTTAATGTTGACGTCATCATAAATTTAGCATTGTTCTCTCCCTCTCTTTCTCTCTCTGTCTTTTACCTAGACACAATGTGGATACAACTCCCACGACCATCTCTATTCCAGCATACACAATTCCCACTGCCTCTCTTCCTCTCTCTCTACAATATGTGTGTGTGTGTGCTTCACCCTCTCAATGCTGCTGGTATTTTTTCCTCCTTTTGACAAAATCTTGTAAATTACATTGTATACAGGGTGGCAATAAACCTCTAGGTATACCCCTACAGTCCTCCCCAGACATGATCAAAAAAATCCAAAAATACAGTTTTGTAGAGTTTTCGATTCTACATGTAAAAATATTTATTTCAGGTCAATAGGTCAACGACCAAAAATTTTGGAGCGAATATTCAAAAAATGAGAAAATAATTTTATGAT
>WJFB01000275.1:0-76990 GCA_009870185.1 Pygmarrhopalites habei | reverse complement strand
TATGCTCCGATTTGTGCTCAGAATTTGAAGACTTTTGCCAATATTTGCTTCCTAGAATTGTACAATCGACATCATCATTACGACCAAGAATGTAAGTCTCTCATTTACTAGTCTTGATTGTCAAAATTTAATTGTAATTTTTAATTTTGCAAGTTGTGGGCTTCCGTCATGACGGTCCTTGTTACGAGTTTGGTCATCCTGAATATCACAATCAATTTTACCCGGAACAACAGGAACATTATGGACTGTACAATTCTCCATATCAAGGAGAAGAAGATGAAAATGGGAGTCCAGTTTACAACAACAACAACAAGAATGGTTATGGAAATTCTGCTTCTTACCAAAATAATTATTATCCTCCCATGTCAAATGCCACTTATGGAAATTCAACCAACAATTCTACAGGAACTTACAATTCAACAGGAACTTACAATTCAAGTAATGTGACCTACCCTGAACCCACTGGTTGGATCTACTATCCTCCTAAACCTTCCGACCAATTACCACCACCATCTTATGCCCCCAATTCAAATTCGGGTTATTATGGTTCTTACAACAATAATTCGAATTCGGGTTCTTATGGTTCTTACAGCAATAATTCCACTATGAATAATTCCAGTATGAGTAATACTACCAACAGCAATTCGGCAACAAATTCTACCTCACCTTCCAATCCACCTTCAGGTTATGGGTCAGGGAGTTATAATCCAATGAATTATGGCTCAGGGTACTATCCACCAGGAAATCCTTATTATCCTCCACCACCCTCAGCTCCAGCGAATCAAACAAATAGTACAAGCCCTTCACCTCCTCCTCCTACTGGTCCACCACCTCCTCCTCCAGGTCAATGAAAAAAAATTTTAAAAATAAAAACAAGTTACATGAAAGATTTCAAAAACAATTTTTCCATTGCTTGATAGGACCAGCCCAGAATGTCACGAATGGAACAACACGAGCTATTGCTCCAGGGGATAATCTGCGCGTTATATCCCCGGATTTTGACAATCGTGCTCTCTACCCACCAAATTGCGAGAGTTCATGGACATTTTTGGTAAGAGTTTAAAACATCCTCATCCCTAACTACAGGTAAATGAAATGTTAATCTTGGATAATGTTTTTTTGTTTCTAGGGCACAGAAACTTGTACGCCAGAGGTTAGCTGTACCTCATTTGAACTGGGACAAACCTCAACTTGTTGGATGGATTACTTGGCTGTCATGGATGGGCGGGGAGGACTGCAGAGGTAAAGAAATATGATTAGTACTGTCATTTTTAAGTTTATGAGTCACACACACACATTTGTTCGCTTAACTTTAAATGGGGTTTGCTTAACTTAGATACTGTGGGACGAGTGGACCTCAGAATGTAGGGGCTGGTTGGTCCATCCTGATACTACAATTCCAGGGCGGAAGTGTTGGAAACGCTGGGTTCGAATGTTTTATCACTTGTCCGTCCACACCAAGCACAAATGTCATTACAGGTGCTGGAGGAAATCCACTGACACTCAAAGATTGCAGTAAGGAAATAAACTACCGTGGAATTTTCTACATTACAAAAAATGGGTACAAGCTGATTTATTATATTATATTTACAGCCTGTGGAGTACCAGGGAATGAGTCACTGGATGCTGTAGCACTAAATTCTAGAGTTGTGGGTGGAGTAAATGCAGAAGTAAATTACTGGAAATGGATAGTGGCCATCGTGTCCCCTGGACGAAATGCTCCTTTCTGTAGTGGTACAATTCTTACGGATAGACACATTATGACAGCTGGTCACTGTTGCGTCAGCGGGTAAATATACTGTCACTGTCACTACCATTCATCACCTTAACCTTTTTATTGTCCTAAATACTAATTTATTTAATCAAATACTTCCAGTCCTACTACTACCTTTGAAGTCATTCTCAACGATTATGACACAGCCAATACCAATGAGACTCAAGCCGTCCGAGTGACTGTGATTTCGTTTACCGTTCATCCCCTATTCAAGTATGAAAATATTCTCTCTTTGACAACTTTTAGAAAATGAAGACTGTTTCAATTTTAATCTTATTTATTGTGAATGTATTTTGTGATGCAGTCCGACCAACAATGATTATGACGTTTGTATACTCTTCATACAACCGATCAACCTATTGGCAGCTACCGGACCAACAGTGACACCCATTTGTCTTCCACCCGAAGGAAATTCACAGGTTGATGCAGGGGTCATTGGTCATGGCACTGTCATTGGTAAATTGTTACCCGTTTCCTTTCATGTGATAGAAAATGAAAACACTTTAACTTTAGTTAAGAAAATTTGTTTTTGGACATTTTTGTGCAGGCTGGGGATTTACTGAGGAAAATGGGACACAACCAAACATTTTGCAAAAAGCAACTATGCCAGTAATTGCAAGTGGTCAATGCAACACAGGTATGTCTAATGGTGCCGTCACACCAAGACAAATATGTGCAGGGTTTCATCAGGGAGGAGTTGACGCGTGTATTGGTGACTCGGGTGGACCCTTAATGATCCAAAGCACAACCGGTACTAATACAATTCAGTACACCCAAATTGGAATCGTCAGTTATGGCAATGGCTGTGCCCAACCAAATTCTCCTGGAGTTTATTCGGCTCTTTCAGGTATTCTATCTCCAGATTTGTTCAAATTTTGAAAAATATTTTGTGTCTTTAGTACATATTCTTGTTGCTTTAATTTTTTTTAGACCTCAGAGACTGGGTAGTCATGATTACTTTTAATGGATGGTGTTGTTCAGCATTTCAATGGTAATCCTCTCTTGTAAAGTTTAGTCACTTTAGGCTTTAGCAAAAAAATTGTTCTAAAAATATACAGTTTCATTAGGATTGTCAAATCATTTTTAAATGATAATATTTACTACATTGTTGTCAACTTTTAATAATATTAAAAGGCAGGATTTGGGAGCAGTTGACAACAATGTGGTAAATATTATTTGAAATCCAGTCGAAAGATGGAATAAATATTAGGAAATGTTTTTTACTGTTCAACAGACAAATTATTAAATATTGTTGTAATTGTTTTTGATTATAATTTGAACATATTATTAAATTTAGTTTTCTGTTCCACGAATTTTGAGTGAAAAATAATGCCAGTGCCGTACTTTCTCCTCCTTTTTTCTTTTTTTTCTACCTAAAAGTTGACTTTACAAATCTACAGAAAATAATATGAGAATCAAAATACAACAAATCATTAATTTAATTAAATTAAGCAGTTAACCTCACATCACTGAACACAGCATGTATGCACATTGCCAGTGGAGAGTAACTCGTACAACTTTCTTCAGCTGGGTCAGCCTTTCCGTCTACAATTCATCACGCATAAACTAATTAAAGTGTCAATGACTGTCTAAGTTGGACAGTCCAACAACAATTGAGCTTCAGACAAATTAACTCACTGTTGTCATCCATGCATTTTCCCATGGCTTTTTTGACAGACTCTTGGATATCAGCCGGCATACTGGGGTAAACAAAATTTTCAATTCCTGTTTTCAACCACATCCCTTTATCGTCCACCTGAGTATTCAATTAATATTTTATCAGTATATCCCAATGATCCACCATTTTTCAATTTCTATTCAATAATATTCTCACCAACTTCTTCCGTTCAAACATGCACTTGCCGAAACACTGAAAATTTCAACAAATGAGTTAATTTGTCTCTTAAAAATCCACATTAATTACTATAGTATGGAAAAAAGTGAAAGTTCACTCAAAGCTCACTTCATTTTGTTTTTTTAAGTATGAAAAGATTTTATGTTCTAATAAAATGCCCCTCAACCTTTCTCTTCTATCTAATTTTGGTGAAAACGTTCATGAAAAGAGAGAGAATTTATGTGGAGAGAGGAATGACACAGTGTGTGACTAAAGGTAGGCTGAATTAAGTGGGTCGATTCGAATTTTTGAGCGTGCGATTTTTTTGGGGCCATCAAAGGTGACTAAAGTCCATATTGACAGGTAGTTTGAAGAGTTTTTGTAATTGGGCTGAGGGATCATGCCACCAAAAAGACATACAGAAGAGCAGGACAAGCAAACTCGGATTGCTATCGTTAATTCTGACAAATGCAAACCGAAAAGATGCCGGCAAGAGTGCAAGAAAAGTTGTCCGGTGGTTCGAATGGGAAAATTGTGTATAGAAGTGACTCCAAATGATAAAATTGCTAAAATTTCTGAAGAGCTCTGTATTGGTTGTGGTATTTGTGTCAAGGTAAATTTCTTTTATCCTAATAATTATATAGAAGAAGAAGCTGTTGTAATGTAAAATTTGTGAATGTTTAATTTATTTGACAAAAGTTTTGATTAATTATTTTGTATAATGTGAAAGAATTCTAATTATTTATGTGGGATAATTTTTTTTGTTTTGTGCAGAAATGTCCATTTGAAGCCATCACTATTATCAATTTGCCAAGTAATTTGGAAAAGGACACAACACATCGATACTCTCAGAATGCATTCAAGTTGCATCGTTTACCAACTCCACGACCGGGAGAAGTTTTGGGTTTAGTAGGGACAAACGGTATTGGGAAATCTACAGCCCTTAAAATCTTGGCTGGGAAATTAAAACCAAATTTGGGACGGTTTACCGTGAGTAACTTTGAAAAATAAATATATTTATTTTTGCATGATATATTTAAAATACTAAGAAATGTTTTCATCCCACTTGAATACCATGTACAGGATGCTCCAGATTGGCAGGAAATCCTCTCATACTTTCGTGGATCAGAGTTGCAAAATTATTTCACAAAAATTCTGGAGGATGATCTAAAGGCTCTCATAAAACCACAATATGTTGATCAAATTCCAAAAGCCGTGAAGGGTATGGTCCGAGAAATGTTGGATAAGAAAGCAGAGATGGAAAATCAAGATGAAATACTTGGTTTACTTGGTGAGAACCCTTACACATGCAAATTTTTTTGTATTCTAAATATATAATTTGTTAGTAAAATGTAAACAATTTGCTGCTGACCTATTTTACAGAGTCTTTTTTTAATCCTTAATTATCAGATTTGAAGAATGTGGTTGACCGAAATGTGGGTGACTTGTCTGGAGGAGAACTTCAACGTTTTGCATGTGCGATGGTCTGTGTTCAACGAGCTGACATTTTTATGTTTGACGAACCATCCAGTTATTTGGACGTCAAGCAACGTTTGAATGCTGCCTTGACTATCCGTTCTCTCCTTGGTCCCGACAAGTAAAGAAGATATAAAATAATACCTAATGAAGAATTTAATTTTTTGGTGGTATAAAGATAATGAATATATTTCTCTCGTTATTAGGTACGTTATCGTTGTTGAACACGATTTGTCTGTCTTGGACTACTTGTCTGATTTTATTTGTTGCCTTTATGGAGTGCCAGGAGCATATGGTGTTGTAACAATGCCGTTCTCTGTCCGTGAAGGTGAGTGTCATGTGTAATACATATTGTTAATGTTAATAATAATAAAGAATTTAGTGTGCTCTTAATCATAATTGACCAATATATAATCATAATTATCATTTGTACTAAATTCCCTTTTTGTTTTGTAGGAATCAATATATTCTTGGACGGATTTGTACCAACTGAAAATTTACGCTTCAGGGAAGAATCTTTGATCTTCAAGGTAGCAGAGTCAGCCACAGAAGAGGAGATTAAAAGAATGAGCCGATATGAATATCCTAACATGGTTAAGACAATGGGAAGCTTCCGGTTGGAAGTGAAGGCTGGTCAATTCACCGACTCTGAAATTTTGGTCATGCTCGGAGAGAATGGAACAGGTACGAAGAACAAAATTGAGTTTGGAAATTTAACAGTGTGAGGCAAGTAAACGATTTTAATTATTTGCTTATTCTGTAATACAGGAAAGACAACCTTCATTAGGATGTTGGCCGGAAAATTACGCCCTGACGATGGTTCCGGTATGTACACAACGCTTATTGTGCTCAAGAACATTTATATGCGAATGTTTTTTGTTTTGTAGTAATCATTCATTTTTTAAAATAATTTATTTAGCTGATGTACCCGTATTAAACGTCAGTTATAAACCACAAAAAATCAGTCCGAAGCACACAGGGACAGTAAGGCAGCTGTTACATGAAAAGATCCGTGATGCTTACATACATCCACAGGTAAATACGTTGATTATTTCCTTCTAATAAATTTTTAAATTCTGAAAAAAGTCATGAGTCCAATTACTATTTCTTGTTTCTTGACAGTTTATCACTGACGTCATTAAACCCATGAAAATTGAAGAAATAATGGATCATGAAGTTCAAACATTGTCTGGAGGAGAATTGCAACGAATAGCTTTAACGCTGTGTTTGGGCAAACCTGCTGATGTGTATTTGATTGATGAGCCTTCCGCTTACTTGGATTCCGAACAGCGTTTAGTCGCTGCAAAAGTTATAAAACGGTAATAACAAGACAACATTTGAAAAGCTTCATTATTTAAAATTTATTATTTTTCAAAACATAGTAATATCAATTGTAATTCTAATTGAAATTATTCAGGTTCATTCTTCATGCAAAAAAGACTGGGTTTGTTGTGGAGCACGATTTTATTATGGCTACCTACCTGGCGGATCGTGTCATTGTCTTCGAAGGTAGTCCTTCCGTGGATACTTTGGCAAATTCACCTCAAAGTCTTCTAATTGGAATGAACAAGTTTTTGGAACTTTTGGAAATCACATTTAGAAGAGATCCTAACAATTACCGACCTCGAATTAACAAGATGCATTCTGTCAAAGATATTGAGCAAAAAAGAGCCGGACAATATTTCTTTTTAGAAGATTAATTTATTAGATTTTTTATGTCGACGTTCCTTTGCAGTGTGAACAGATTCTCGAATGATTATGTTTTATATTCTAAAAAAATTGGTCCCCTCTATTCTCTATCTACAGTTAATGTGTCAAAATACTGTTTTGAGGACAGTATTGGTGTTGGAAAGGATTCAGTTTAAATTGTTAATTGGATATACTCTTTAAACTTTTACATGTCGTCTAATGTAAGAAGTACGTTTTTATTTGTATAATAATATTTAAACAAAGAGAGAACTTATTCCGAATAAAAAAAGTGTAAAAACCCAACTGATTCTGGTTTCTTTTTTATCATAATTCTGGATAATCCAAGGAAAATCTTATACACGTGTCCAGCGCATTCCCGGCTTTAATTTATCCTTGGACTTACTTTTTTTATTTTTGGAAAGTTTTTTCTCGTCTTCAAAGAAGAGGTGACTCATACAGTACGTATGAAGTTCTTGGTATTTTCTTCGAAATAATCAGAAACAGGAGTGTCCCTTTGATGAGTGTTTGAACGCCGACTGACATTCATTATATAACACGGTGAGTTCTCAAATATTATTGTTAATTTTTTCAATAAAAATTGTTTGCAACTTTTGTGAATGGTTGAAAGTTTTAATTATCGTAATAATCTCTCTAATTTAGAGGTCACCCTAATTGTGTTTAATTACAATACCAAGCCTGAGCGTTTTTCACACTATCGGAAATGACTAATAATGGCCAATATAGTAGGATGTGACCTAGGCAGACATAAATACTTAGTTGCAGTCTTCGGCGTCAAAATATCCATTGTAGTCTACTGCTACTGTCTCCGGATCTCTTAGTATGATTCATTGTCTATAGTGTAAATCTAATAGTCACTCTAACCGAAACTTTTTATAACTCAATTTTGATAGTTTTGATGGACCATTATAATGGTCCAATATATAAATATATTCCAAGTTTGTTGTACCCGTCCAGAGTTTGCGTGTATCTAATATAGTAGAAACTGTCCTATAGTTTAGCACATTCGTTTATTGTGTTTTGTGACAAATTTTTGAAGATGAAGTTATTCAGAAAACGTGTATTGAAATTTTTGCTTAGAAGAGGCTCAAAATCGAACTTTGTCAATAATAAGAATGGAGTAATGTTGTGCAAATGAAAAAAATTACAACAAATCAGGCACTCCATTGGTGTGTCTCAGAGATTATCTACTAATTTTAATAACTGGTGATTGAAATTTCAGATGACAATCCAATTTGAAGACATCATCGAAGCTTGTCACATTGTTGCTCAACAAGACCAAATAAATGTGTGTATGACAGAGTCATTGAAAGGTGCTGGTATTGCCGGAAGTAAGTGTCTGTCATAATTTTCATAATGTATTTTATTTTATTCATATCAGTATTACATGAATAACTGATTTTATTTAAAATTCTAGTTGGTGCTTTCACTCTTGGAGTAATCTTTGGTCCCGTGGGTATAGCAGTTGGTAAGTATTTTTATACTGTACGTGTACTCTTCACTCTTGAATAGGAATAATTCTGGAATGATTGTTGACTTGTATAATTTTTAGGGGGTGCACTTGGAGGATTTGCTGGCTCTCAACTATGCAAAAGTTATAGACCTCTAATACAAATTATGCAAGAGATGAAGAAAGAGGATAAAGTCAAGTTAGTCAATCACATGATGAAAATTGTACAACAATTAGACATTTCTGATGTCATTTTACTCATTTCCCTCGTCACAAACCAAGAAGCTGTCGGAAGAAAAGTATTTGTCGATGGTCTTGTGTCCTTTGCAAACCAAATGTCCAGGTAGCATTACTCACATGATCATTTCAATCGGATAATATACCTATATCATTGTATATCATGTTCTTCAAACCCAAATACTTTTTTAAAAAAACAATTAAGCGCAATCGTAATTAGTATTTATATGAGGATAATACAATCCTTTGACATTGTCTCAACCTACTTATAAATGAAATGTGTGATACATTTTCTTACCGTATAATATCTAATTCATCAAGTTGTCTTGCAATAATTATCAGACCATTAGGTAGATTTTTACGAGACAGATTATCTCTATAGTTAGGAATGTAATAATATGGTGGGTATTTTTAATCGTGATTGCAAAATTGCGTTTACATTTGTGATGAAAATACGTAATATATAAAAAGAAAAAAGAAAAAATGATTTGTATTCTCTATACCTCTACAGTGCATCAATTGGAAATGATTCATTCACGTGTGTAAGCCCCAACACACATACTTCCAATCCTTTCTACATAATAGTAACTTTCTTTTGATGGATGATGAATCCAAAACGGAAATTGTAGAACCATCATACCTTTCTATTTAATGCTCACAATGAGGAGAGAGAAGAGGGGAAAGTCGGGACTGACAAGTCAAAGTTGCAGAATTTCTCCGAAATTAGTCGATCGGTGCATGTGTGAAAAAATGGTGTAGATAGGAATTGCAGTCGTCGTCAGCTGTCAACTTGACATTGACGTTAGTATGTGAAAACACTCATTTAGTGGTTTTATCTGAAAAATTTATCATCATGTTTAGTAATGGTAGGACAGGGGAGAGAACACACTTGAAGTGATTTTCTACGAAGGAAATGAGTTTCGTACGCCATACAATTTGTACACATACCTATACGTATAAAAAGTCTGATATCAAATGACTTGAAAATTTCATACCATTTGTCGAGAGATATTTTGACTGAATAAAGCCTACTGTCCCTTGCATTGCTCTCAAAAAGGGAAGGTCCAAATGTTGTGCGGGAAGGCATGGAGAGAGATTCAGAGGATACGCATGTGAGAAAAATGCACCCGTTTCCCCTTCTTATTCATTCATTAGAAAATAGGCTCCTTATGCCATTATATTTTTATGCAAGGTAAAATACAAGCATTCGGCGCCCTGGTTAGCTTGAGTCCCTTCAAGGAAAGGACACAGAATTCAGATATACTATCCAGACTCTACCAAGTCCTCCATTATAAAATGTAGATACAGTAGTACTGTCATTATTACCAGAAATAGACAGATAGCAAGTTATTCTTTACATGTATCATTGCATACAGTATGCAGTATGTACGACCTTACTTTCCAGAACAAGTTGTGTAAGACCAAAGACGACATGATGGTCACGGTCATGATGAAAATAAATCCTCTTGGATTATACCCGTATTTAAGTGCAAGGGGGACTAATACTGAACTGGAGAAGATTTTGTGTCATTCAGGATCAATTAAGCATGTAAACGGTTTTCCACGGTTCATTGTGCACTCGCTATATAACTATTACTATTCATCCATTTAATACAAATCTCATGGCTCCCCTTCCCCCCTCGTGGAGATGGAAAGTTTTCTTTTTTTCCATTCAGCGTACATCTAATTCGTTCATCATCTTTAGTTACAAATGAGTACATAAGCTTGTCCCTTACATGCACATGATATCTTTTCATACGTTTAATATTTACTCAATTGATATGAACACACTACATGCGTTCAACTTTACAGATAAAATGCAGTATTTTACTAAAAATGTCAATTCCATACTTTTAGTTGGAGGAAAAAACTCAATACTGAATATTACAGGTCCATTCCGTTCTAATGTCGTTCAATTTTGTTGTTAAATTCTTCATCAAAATAATTATGATTGTTTAGTTTATCTTCACTAACGCGTTGAGTTTGAAATTTCAATGAAATTTGTTCCATAAGGGTTAAACTCGTAAGATTTTGAAAACAACTGAAAAGAATTGTTTGTGTTGAGGGTATATAAAGTAAGGAAATATAAAGGGGGAATGACATTACAAAAATAGAAGGAGAAAGGTTCCGACCTAACGGTCATAATCACATAGACATAACACACACATTCGAATATACTTATTGGGACACACACACATACGCAGACACACACCGACTGGATGATAAGGAACTTGGCATCGCATCAAACATTGACACAATTTATTCCTGAGGGGTGATACTGGGACAAGGCCTGGAAAAGCATTCAAGTAAACAGACAAGAGAATTTTCTTACCAAGGGTGTAATATATAACGACACCATTTTCTTTCTATATACTTTCTACGTACAATAACGTGTGTGTGTGAAAATATCCTTGTTTTTACCCTTCCTTTTATACTAAGTATCTTCACAGTCATATTGTATATTTTATATTATGTGGACCCAACAGCACAAGAAGAAAATATTGGTGGTGGTTCTTCCCCTTTCACTGAGCTATGACTTTCTCCCAGGGATAGCAAGAGCTGTACCACTATATAAAATGTACATAAAACTTGTCGAAAAAAAACCGAATTCATCGACCTTTTATTCTTCTTATACCTACCCCCAAATGTCTACACACGCACACACACACAAGCAACGGAAGGGGTTGGTGCTGGAACTGGAAAAGTCATTGCATACGACAAGACGAGGGAAAGGAGAGAGAGCTTGTGAGGATCTATATGACGGCTGAAGATGAAGTGCTGTAAGTCGGGCAATCAGCATCCGAGTGGAAATATGAAGATATAAAAGGTTTGGGCCGAAAAGTCTAACAAATCACATAAAATATTACAAGACAAGATGGGTTGTCGGTGTCCGAGGGAGGAGGAGAGAAAGAGAGAGAAAGCTAACGGTTAAATGGAACAGAGACGCGAAGACACGAAGAGGGAAAATCTTCTAGAGTAGGTATCTCTATATAAATATATACTTATACTCACCCACACACACTCCGTGTGTGTAGGACAGCAAGGAAGCAGAGGAATAGTAGTGGAAGAGATAACACCGAAAAAGAGCCAACCCATCAATGTCCAAGTTTGTCTCAGCAGCAAACCTCCACAACGACGACGACGAAGAAGACGAAAAAATCGCTTTACTATACCGACCACCACATTCCTCCCAAGTATAAAAAATTAATCTTCTACTTTCTCCAAACACAATAGGTGAACCAGTAGTCAGTATTGACTAACCCTGAACTAAGTCCTCCTCACAAGACCATCTCCCTCAACCACATAATACATTCAAAATTCAACCTTCGTTGTCACAATCTGTTTCGCATTTGACTTGAAATTCTCCTTACAGTAGGTAATAGAAGACTTAACTAACCTTCATTTGTACACGTCATGGATTTTGTACAAAGATGGGGTCAAATGTTTTTTCAATGATTTTTCAAAATCATTCCACATTTCTTACTGATTTAAATGAAGAATTAAAAATAACTGCATTTCATTCGACTTTAGGTCAGTAGATCATTGTAACTGTAATTGCGAACTTTTTGTCGTTCTATTGTTTGCGTGTTCTATCCTGGGAAGTTTACAGTGTGAAATCGGGGTCAGAGTTGACTGGGCACTCTGCTCTGTTGTATATTGTATGTATTTTCCACTGTATATTTTAGTAGGTTCACTCAAGTGACATTGTACACTGTAGTGGAATATTATGACATTCTTCCATATGTACACCTTACAGGATTTCGAACAAAAACTTTTTCAAATCAACCTGGGACGAAAAGAAAGTGGTAAAAATACTGAGAATACGTAGTTCAATGCTGTACTAGATAGAAAATAAAAAAACTGTTTTTTGTCAACCCACTTTCGCCAGACATAGGATATTTAGAGGAGAGAAAGGGAGGGGGAGTAGTAGGATTCGTGTTGAAATTTTGATGAATCTTATGAAAGTCACTCATTCCGTGGATGACAGTAATTTTGTTTTCACGAGTGTCTAATGGCCGCTTAAAAATTGAAACCCTTTCTCCAACCTCCATCCTTCCATAGACACACACACACACAGGTAGGTACACAGTCTACAAACATATCCAGGACACATAGCAAATTGCTCTATAATTTTCAAGTATCTCCTCATTGTGTGTGTGTGTCTATTGTACATCCACACTCGAACAACTCTGACAAACACCCAACAAATAAGGTTGACATTGTATATTTTATATACGAGTTTTCTTCTGTCCACAATGCCATTTGTTCTCTCTCTCCTCTCCCACCCTCATTCCAGTTGACCTTTAATTCATGAGACTCTCTAGTTTATTCAACTCTCCAAATACGACTCTCCTTTACACTAAACACACACAAATTATTCATCTTCCAACTGTCTGTCTTTGGTCCTTCATTCTCCTCTTTCTCCTCGTCCTCTCATTTAACTCCCAGAATTTTTTAGTCCTTATTAAGCAAATTCGTACATCTCTCTTCATTGCAAACCACCAACCCATCATTATGGCAGTAGCCATGCTAAAACAAAATCTCACTCTCCACAAAATCACCCTCTGACAATCACCCCCTTTCATAACCAACACATTATTTTTTACGTCCAAAATCCCCCTTCCACCTCACCCCCTGTTTATATCATGTCCTCACCATTCAATGAATAGGGTTCATTATTCCATCTCATTTCCCCTCTCCTTCCCTAGTAGCCTTCACTCTGGTCAGACAACTCTTTAAGCTGTTTATTATTTATTGACACGTCAAGTGAGATGACCCCCTCTTTCCTCCATCATAATTCCCTCTCTCATGAAAAAGTAATCGGACTTCATTTTGAGAGAGAGAGAGAGAAAGCGAGCAACAATCATAATAATTATTTGTAATGATAATGCCCAAGGTAGAGAGAGTGTCAAGATTGTGATAAACTTTAATTAGACAATAAAAGAGGATTGTAGAGCTCAGTGTGTGTGGGTGATAGGGAGAGGAAGAGCATGTGTAGATTTCTATTTATCTCATTATTTACAGTGTGTCTCATACTTAATAAAGAAGTAATAGTGAGGGAGAGAGAGAGAGAGAGAGAAATTTTAAGCTGAATGAATGTATTTTCACAATGAGGGAAAAATAATTTTACCAAAGGGGTCCAAGGCCCTTCCAACAAATGGATGAGACACATACGGAGGGAGATGGAGAGAGAGAAAGTGTATGAGACTTTCACTGAAGAACTCTCATTCTTATTATTCCTTGCTCTGCTCCACCATTATTAGAAAGGTCTCAGTTTCTCAGGGAGGAGGAGTTCCTTGTGGAGAGATGTAGATACAGAACTAATGAATGTGAGCGGAGGGAGATGACAATAAATTTTACAAGAGCTAAGTAATGAAAATTCCTTTCTCTAGATACACACAATTTGCGGCAGCTCTCTCTCTCTCCACACACACACTCACTCTTTTTCTTTCCATGTATAAACTAATACTTCTTTGTTGCCTTTCTTTACTCCTTTTTACTGTACTTCAACTTCTCCCTCTTTATCCCCGTGTTAAAAAGAAGAAAGAAAGACGAGGGTCTGTAATAGTTTGTATGTATGATGGGGGGAGGTTGATGTTAGAGAACTCTTCCAAAAACTCCAAATTCACCATTTTACTCTCTCTCTCCCTGTCTCATCCTTCTGTTGGTCGGAGGGAGAATTCATGAAATTTTAATTTATCATTTGCTGAACCCGTGTCGAAGTGAGGAAGTCAGAGAGAGAGAGTGAGTGTCCTTTTTAATTTTCACAGATTTATTGGTGAAGGAATCTGGTGATGATTATTTTAATTACATCCTGTACATTTATAATATCCATGTAGTGAGTACAGTGAACCACAACCATGACATGCATGTAACACGACATGCTAATATGTATTTACATACTTCAAGGACTCAAATGAACTTTATTCTCTTTGTGCAATTTGGCTGAGAGGATGGAAGAGAGGGAAAGTTCCAAGGAACCTAAATTATTTGAACAAAATTAATTTTAAATGAAAAATCTCAAGCTAATATTGATTAACATTTACTTTCTCTCCCTTTTTGAGCACATTTAGTACTCCGGTGCTCCGAGAGTAAATGTACAAAGACTTTGAACTCTGGATTTAAAAATAGTAGACAAGAGTCAAGGAGAATGGTCAAGATTCTGAAAATGTTGCAAACTACAAATTAACCAGTGTACTGTACAATAATTGGGCTGAGCTAGTTGTGAACAAGGAAGAATGTTAATTTAACACGCGACCGTCACGAAATTTCAAATCAAAAGGAAAGAGAGAGAGAGTAATTTTCACAACTGGGAAAATGTGAAATAACACGCTTATTTAATGAGCCCATGGTTTGTGAGCATAACATTTTTACCTTTTGTCTTTCTTCTTTGGTGTAATTGTAAGGACGACTTGAGTGGTTCACTTTTGACTTTCTCTTTCTTCAGAGAAAGCACCAGATTCCTTTGCATGCATGCATAACATTTCCATGAACTTTCAGTCTCACAAAACTTAATCCTTGTCCTCCTCCTAAAATTTTTTTTGTCATTTGACAGAAAACTTCAAGTTTATTAGACTCATCTTTACAACGTCATTGTCTACTATTCTTATTATAAATCCAGCCATTTTCAGACCAAAGAAAAAGGAGATGGGAAGAAATATTCTCGAAAAAAAGATTACGTGTCTTTTGTTCCCATTTTTTTAAATAGCCCATTATTTATCCAACCAAATTCGCCTTGCACATGTATTCACACTGATTTCTAATCATACGCCAATAATGTGAAGTTAGAATAGGTTGAATAATAATTATGACAATCCACATACACAAAGGTTGGAAGAATGGAAGGTGAGAATGAATGACAAGAGGGGAGAGGAACTGAAACACTGATTTATTAACGGCCTCGGACATGACAGGCCACCTTCATGGGGTCTACAAATTTACATAATTACACAATTAGACTGGAAGGAGGAAGGGGGATTGTGACAGGAGCTTTCTTTGTGTGTGTGTGTGTGTGTGCTCGACAAAGTCAAGAGGTGGGTACGGCTGTTAGGGAGGTGGAGGCTCCGTGTAGCATGTGGCAAGTGATTAGCACAGGTTTTAATTTGACCATTGTGTGTGTGTTTGGGGAAAATGGAGTAAAGTGAGTGTGAAAAGAATGGGAGGAGGGGATGGAGGAGCTCCTTTTTTCTCTCTCCAGCTTTCTAGTGTGTGTGTGTATGCTGTCTCATTCTCTCTCTGAGGTGGACAGGTGGATGAAAAAGGTTGAGTCCCTATTTTTACAGAGGGACAAAGAGGAGGTGGAAAGTATGTAAGACTGAGGCTGTTGTTCTTCAGGAAGACATCAAGAGAGAGAGAGAGAAAGCTTTTATGAAATAATGGCTCTCCCTTTTCTTTTACGTGGGTTTCCGTGATAGAACGTAATCCGAGCAGTCACACATCCAGGCACGAATCAGGCAAGGGCGTAACATACATTTTTCAGCCCTTGAAAAAATAATACGAGAACGAGAGAGAGAGAGAAAGCCATGGACTGTGTATCAGAGCAATCTACATCATGTAAACTCCCTCCCCTGGATGGGAGGTAACTGAAAAAAGAGAGAAACTAAACACACACATTGAATAACTTCCTTCGTCTTCTTGTCTTCCTTTTTAGGGAGGAGGGAGGGAGGAGGGGGGGGGGGGGTTTGGAATGAGGCTAAAATGCTTCCTTCCTCATTCATATTTTACAGTCATCGAATTGTATTCTCAAAACCCCGTGGCCCTCTCCAAATGTGCATTTTGACTGAGAAGTAATATCATGACCGTTCTGACTATTAATCAAAATGTAAATATTATACACATACACTACAGACACAGGGGCATGGGCATAGATTACTTGAATGTGTGTGTGTGTGTTTGGGTTTTCCAAAATTAGATAGACAAATCACTCGAATACAAATATCATCTTTATATCTCACTTCCTTTAAAAAATAATCAATGAAGATACTTTATATACTCACTCTCACTCTCTCTCTCTCTCTCTCTCTCGTGTATATGAAGTTGGAGGATGCAATTTGGGATGTAAACAAATATTAGGTTTAAAAATATAACATGAATTATTTGGAACAAATGGGAATGTTCAACTTTCTGTTCCTTTTCTGTACTACTCTCAACCACCTGAAAAAAATGTGAAGTTGGGGTGCATACCCAAAACGAGGATGATACGAATCGTATCATACGATATGATAAAGAAATTGAGGGGATATTCGCACGTGGGGTTTCGCATTAAAAATGAATCAACTTTTATTGTGTAGTAATACATGTGTAGGATTTTTCTCTTCCCATTTTCCCCTTTCCTCTTTTGTAAATTCTCTCAAAAAACAATCTTTTTTGCACTAATGTGTGTTTTGTGTGTGTGTGTGTCACCCGCAAACAGAATTATGAGAAGTCCAATTATTTTTGTGTTCTTTTATTTTTGCTACGGCCAATCGTCTTCATTTTTGCAAATGTTGCTTTTAAATCCACTCACACTTACTCTCACACACGCACACGCACGTATGATGCACATTATATGGCTCCTGCTTATTTTATCTTAGTAGTAGTGTTGATTATTTACGTATAATTTTATTTTGCTGGGGACGTATTGATATGATGATGATGAGGATCACTTTGTCACTTTCTCTCTCACTATTTATGTCACTTTTTGTCATTGTCATTGTATTATTTGTTTCTTCTGTCTGATCAGACATGTGTTGACTTTTTGCATTAAAAAACTGAACGCTCTCTTCTTCCACAATTACTATTATTTCATGTCATTAGTTTGATAGGTACACTTTCTTCGCACCAATAAATTCTTTAAACCAACACACACACAATCCCTTCATTTTGAATGTCATTAGCAAATGTATGTAGTGTGTTTCTTCAAAAGAAAATTTTCATTGTCTTCAGTACGCTTTTCTTGATTCAAAAAAAGAGAATTTTTCCTTAACACTTCTTTCTACTTACAGGACTAAGTATCTGTAATATTTGTAAAATCCCTTTTTTTGTTCCCCTGCCCTCATCTTCCTCTTCTTTTGTTCAAAACAATGGAATAGTCAAGACTAAGTGTGTATGCGCTTACACATGTAATAAGACCATAATTTTTTGTATTTAAAAAAGCAGAAAAAACTGTGACTGGCACAGGATTTAACAGTGGATTTCAGTTTCACTAAAAAATCGGTGTGTGGTCGTCATAACTCAATTTTCTCCTGGACAGAAGAGAAAAAATGATGAAAAAATGAGAAAGAGGACTTTATTTTGTTGGATTTTGAGCGGAGAATGAAAACAAGTGACAATTGAATGTTTCTATCTGTATGTCTTCATGTAGAACTCGATCTATTTGGATAGATTGTTGTGATGTGTTGTGTCCTGAGCAGATTATGGGCAGATTCGAAGAGGAGGGGATGACCTGACTTGACCCAAGATTTCTCACCGACAAACATCATTGTCAGCAATACAAGGGCCATCTGGGGGAGCCAGGAATACACGACCCTTCCCACAAACACAAACTTGGTATACTTCAGGACGACTCGTGACACGATTCGATGTACTTGAGGAAGTGCTACTCGTCGCACTGGCTGTAGGAAGTTTCGCTGACGAAACAATCGCAGTCTGTAGCTTTGGCAAGTAAATATTGGGGGCATCCAGACGTACCTACAGGAAATAGATAAATTTTTGCAAAATTACTAATGTGAAAGTTTTAAAAAAAATTGAGTGAAATTTTTTGAGAAATGGGGGATTCAAAAAATGGGGTCACAAATTTGGACATATATTTGAAAGGTGTTGACACTAATTCCAATTCTACTTAAAAATAATCATTATTCTATCATTCAAATTTAATAAATCAATTCAAGACAGTTTTGAAAATAGTTGGGAAGAGGGGGGAAAATGGTTAAATAATTGGGTACTCACGGAACCAGCCACGGATTGGAGCTTGAGGTCCGTAAGGCATGTGGCACTAATGTCTCCAGCTCTTGACTCAATGGCTATGCCGAGTGGTGCCAGGACTTCCAGAGATCTGGTCGGTGACTCTAATCTACATACATAATTATTTATGGTCAAAAACATGAAGATTGAGTCATCATGACATTCACAATCGTAGAAAATCTCTCTCTCTCTGACTTTCGTCATTTACATTTGTTTTACACATAATTCTTTACATTATTAAATGATTCAAAATCCTTTCTGTCGTTCCAACAACGTTTTGTTATGAAAACACTTTTTAAATCCATACAATCCTCTACATACTAAAACACACAGTAGAGTGAGAGAGAGTATAATAGGCATTCAGAAAACAAAGAGTTGGACAAAAGTAAATGAGGACGACAAAAGTCCAGAGAGACTTCAATCATGATAATAATATGTAAAAGAGAGAGAGAAAGGGAAAGGGAAAAAAAGGATGAGAGGGAGAAAGCGTGACTATGACTACGAACGCAC
Organism: Pygmarrhopalites habei; assembly: GCA_009870185.1. Taxonomy (NCBI): domain Eukaryota; kingdom Metazoa; phylum Arthropoda; class Collembola; order Symphypleona; family Arrhopalitidae; genus Pygmarrhopalites; species Pygmarrhopalites habei. The sequence goes on along the minus strand of WJFB01000275.1, from coordinate 58,060 downwards.
CTTAGATCCTGGCCAGACTCGGCTCGAACAAGGGGAGTTTGAACTGAGCCATGGAAAACAGCTCCTCCTTCGCCTGAAATGAGAGTATTTTCGAAACATGATAGATCATTAATGAGCCTTCCATCCTCCCAAAACTTCCCGACAAAATGGGAGAGAGACAAAAGGACGGGAGAGAAAAGTGAGAGAAAGGAGAAATCCAGAAGCGAAAATGTGCACAGTAGAAAGAAAGTGAGGGCCCGCTGAATTGACAGCCTCGACGAATGAAAAGTGCCACGAAAACCCTCCCCCCTCATCTTCCTTCCCTTCTCTAGTCTAACACAGTCCACACACAACTACTCTTACATTAGAGATCCAATTTTGAAAGTAAATAACAGAAAAAAAGCTTCCGACACGGATACACACACATACACTGCGTGTGTGTAGGGAAGACTCAAGTCACAGGGTGGAATATAAGGGGGGGGGGGGGAGTGGAAGGGTTCTGAAAGAACTGCATGCAACTCACGTGGACCCATACACATACACAGTTAGCCAAACTTTACACCACCCTCTCTTTGCTTACACAGGCAGAGCAGACACTCTTCAGGGGAATCAGATACAATGTTACAATTGATCATGCCACATCATCATCCCTTGCTTTCTCTCCCTTAAATAAGCAAAACTCGTTCCAGTCCCAAAGAGCCACCCTCACTCACCACTTTTCCTTTTGAAAGTGTGATTCACGTGTGAGTGTGACTGTAGTCATGTCAAAGTCATTTAAATTTGAATTTATTGCATCTCTGGACGGAACAACAGGGAAATTTCGTGTAAATTTTTAAGTAAGAAGAGATACTGCTTCATTTGTGTCCACTTCTTGGTCAAAATTGGGAGGGAGGAGGAGATGGGGAACACATTGTAATCAATGGTCAAATGAATTTAAATTATTAGTGGACAAGTGACTCACCAGTGACACGGAGCAATTCAGCACCCACGAGAACTTCTTTTCTGTCGGCTGAGAAAAGAAGTCTTCCCTTCGTATCCGTTATCTTCATCCCAGATGCTTGACATTCCAGTATATCCCCACCTACGAAATTTACACAATTTAGTAATTTTTTCATAAGACTGGATGAAATGGCAAATCATAGTTTTTACAAATTAAACTCTCTTCTCAGCTTTCTTTCTTAACAAGAATCATGTGTGAATAAAATGTATGGTGAATGATAGGGAACTGAAATTTCTTGGCAGATTTTGACCTATCCAAAAAAATTGTCTATCCTTTCTTCCGAAAAAGGAAGTCTTTTGATGATGAGACTCAATGTCAGTCTCTCAGTAAAGATTTTCAAGACCATAACCTAGCATGTGCCAAAATAAGATGAGTCAAGGGAAAAAAATTGTGAATTCCACTCTTCCACCCTTCCTCCTCCTGTTCTGTGTCATCTATCTCCAAGCTTCTGCCTTATTTAACCATTTATCCACATGCCAACAACATCCCCTCCTCTCCTTGGATAAAGTCTCATGCATTGAAAAGCTCCTTCGCCAACTATTTCTCTTCCCCTCTTCTACTTGTCATTGACCTGGGCTGTCAGCCTTCACTTTTGCCAACGAGTGAGATGACACATGTCATCCTTTGTTTATTATTAATCCTTGGTATTTTTGTCTAATCAAATTTGTGACAAATTAAAATATCCATTGTAATGACAATGATTTGCCCCTCTCAATTCACACATCAACAGAAAGTAAAAGGATTAATTCCAAAAGTTTCTTACCTAGGAAAATTTTATTAAGGATTCGCCCATCGGGTGCCCGGGCTTGAAGACTGATATTTCTCGTGGACTCTATATGGAGAGGTTGACCCTTTCTTGATCGAATCCTGGAAGCAACCAAACTATCCAAAACCACCGCTTCTCCCTTTAGCTGAATCCCTCCTGGGACAACTTTGAGTGGTCCCAGCCCCTCCTGAAATAAAACAGGAAGAAAGAGTTAGAAAAACAACAAAATGTCAGACACACAACAACAAATTCACTTCGACATCCATTAAAATACATTCCCTCAGAAAGTCTTACACAGTCTTGTTATAATACATTATCTCTCAAACACAACTTCATAGTCCCAGACAATCCTGGATTAATAATGAAACCTTCACGTCTCCTCCAATTGAAAATCTCTCTCTCTCTACTTTCTCTTGGTTCAAAAAAGGAAGGGGAAACATTTTTGAGTAACATGAGCTCAAGGAAAATAGAACAAGACCCATTGGTAGTCTCTTCACATTTTGTTGAACGCCACCACTGATCATTGTGTGTGTGTGCTTGATTGAGTTCTTCATCCCAGGTGACTGGGATGAGTCTGATCCATAAAAGAAGGTATCCTTGTACACACACACAATTCTCGGATGCCTGTTTAGTCTCACCCTCTCATAAATACTTGTACATATCAATTATGTTGTATCTACACGAAGGGAGGGAAAGTGTTTGGCTTGGCAGTCGATTTGTAAGTATCAATACTCCATGGTGGTGGTGGTGGAGTGTGTCTGTTTAGCCACAGCCACACAGAGTGAGGGAAAGAGAGGACTGGAGCTGGTAAAAGTTTAAGAATGTATTATTCCAAAGGATATAGAGTTAGAGAGAGAGAGGAGGAGGGAGACGAGTTATGGTTCTAATGGGGCTTGAACTGGAGGGAAAGATTGGAAAGTGAGTGGAGAATGAGTTATGTACAGTCCTAGATGAGATAGACATGAACACAAGGGAAGGGAGGAACACAAAGAACACAACCACCCTCTCTCCACCCGTACACACACACATCCACAGACTCAAGGTAGGGGAGAGTGGAGAGGGATGAAGAAAGGCAGATTGTGTTGAAAGGAAAAGTGGAATGCTCTTTCGTTGATTCCGGTTCTCATTTCCGGGTCTTTTAGCTCTCACAAACTGGCCCTATAAATCCTATAAATAACACGGCTAAAATCCTTTGCATGATGAGCCTTTATACCTCCACTTCTCTTCCACCTTTTCTCTCCTTCCCTTCTACTCTCATCGTCAGTGGTTTACATATCAAGGAGTGGAAAAGAGACTCCCTCATTCGCGCCTTTCTGCATCCATCCTCAATTCCTTTACCCATTACCAAAGTACAGCCATGTAAATATATTTGTATCTCTCTCTCTCCTTCAAACTACAAGGGAAGATGTGCCAACGTTTTCTCCCTTTCTTTCCCTGATGGTGAGTTTTTGTTGGAATTTCGACTGTGAGGGTAGGTAGGAGGAGGAAGAGTGCCGGTGTGTGTGTGCTTTTTTCCTTCTTTGGCTTTCCCTCGCTCTTCCTCTTGCTTTATATCATCGGCCCTGTCTCTCTCTCTCTCTCGCATCCTCCTCCTCTTCTCCTCCGCTCGCATGAATATCAGGTGGGTAATCATAAGAGTTAAAGCGTCTCTAAGAACGAATGTTTCCCACTCGCATAAATTCATCGACAGCGGAAGTGGAGGGAGAGGGGAAGAGTGGGAAAAAGGCCATCAGACTTGTCACCCTCTTTTGGAATGCATGACCCAAGAATGGCTACAAAGATGTCATATATTACTCTGAAATGCCCGTCTCCGTCAGGAGGCATGTGTTTCTAATCGAATTGAGAATTGGATCTTGAGGGGTCTTCAAGTCTCCTCCTCCCTCTCTAAATCCTCTATGATTTGCTTTTATAAAACCTCAAAATCCCAGCACACACACACACACACAAAAGGAGAATCAAGGCATTTTATACATTATATCCTAGCAAGAGAGAAAGAGAGAGAGAGGAACATCACCACCATTCATCCTTCTCCTAGGCAACGGGTAAGCGTATCTTCCCACTTCTCTCACAGAATATACATGTGGGAAGATAGATAGATAAAAAATGGTAAGACACACACACACGAGAGAGACAAAGAGAGAGAGGGGAACAATTTTAAAAGATTCTTCCATCAAAATCTCCTATATCAATTTCCATCTTTCTATGCCACCCTCTCAACTCCTCTTGTCTTCGTCTCACTGGAACAATTTTCAGTTCTCACGTATCCCCCCCCCCCCCATTTCACCTGAGTGTCTATATCTCGTGTGTGTGTGGTTCCGACTTGTCTTGTCAACCGCCATTCATCCATACAGACCCTTTGGACTACTAAAAATGTCTTTTTTCCCACCCCTACCCACCTACACTCCACACACACCACACGGGGTCATCACCTTGTCTTCAATAATAATAAGTGCTCATCCTCAATTCGGCCATGCGTGCCTTAGTTTGAGTCTCCCAGCTCCAGCCTTGTGGGCTGAATTACTCAGCTAAATCAGCAGTTTTACATGCATAAAAATATAAATTATGGAATGTGGTCGACAGAGAGAGTGAGAGAGGAAGAGAGAGGAAGACTGGAGCTCCACGTGAAATTCCAAGTCCACATTGTCTCAATCTGCATAATAATCATCCGTTCTCTCCTTGCAAAAAGTCCCGGGTTTAGACTCCACTTGCTCTAATGTATGGAAATATAGCTCTCAATACTCTCTCTCTTCCTCCTCCTTACATAACGATGCTAGTTTTACTTCCCTCTGCCGTGCCTCATTTGAGAAAGCGAGTCACTTTGTGAGTGGGTTGCAAGGCAACATGGTCCAAATACATCTCTCTCTCTCTCTGTGTGTCTCCACACACATTAGATTCCCATGTGAGAGTGTGTGTATTATAAATACCTACATAATTTATTTTTTGTGTAGCGTGTGTGTGCCATGGGAAGGAGTGAAGGGAGGGAGACTCATCATTTGCACAGGATTGTACACAAACAGAAGATTGAGATAGTGAAAAACTGGAATGACTTCCTTCAGAATGATAAACTGTTGAGCAGATTGGCAGGGCAAGAGGCTCACAGAGTAAGCTAAAGAAGGAGGAGAAGGAAGAAGCAGACCGGAGTAAAATGATGGAGTTGGAACGGAGGGTATATTAGGATGTTCGTTCGTGGGGTAATGACACGACGAATAATCCGCATCCCGAACCACATAACCAAGTGTAGCTCTATTATGGGGACTCTGTGTCTCTTATAGTCTACACAACACAGGCACAGGCACACGCACCCAGAGAGAGGAGAGGAGAGGAGACGGGACGATGAGGATGAAGACGACGACAAGGGGGTATCTGGGCAAAATGACAAAACTCAGCTCAGCAAAGCGGAAAAACGGAAAGAAAGGACACAACCAAGCAACGCATTCTCTCTCCCTTTTTTTGAAGATAACGTGGATCCGGTGGAGACTCCGGGTTTCTTCTCGCATTATGTCCCCTTCCTCCTACTGAATTTATATAATACCTAACTCTAATTGCTGTGTCAATAGATACAGAGGTATGGAGGGGAGAGAGAGATGGGAGGGAAATATAATTGCATTATTTTGATTTTAATGCTTCCCAAAGCATTCTCATTTGGGTCTACAATTATCCCTGTCTTTCAACTCCTTCCATTTTTCTTTCTATTTTAACAAAGAGTGAATCATTTTTACAAAAAAAACTTGTGTACTCTCTCAAGAGATTTTGAAAAATTCATTCAGTAGGAAAAATTGTACGGGCACTGGAACACTACGCTTTGCAAAAAATATTGCAAATTTTTTCATGTTTGAAATAAATGAGACTGGGGTTCGATACATCTGAATGAATTTACAAGTTTGGTTCTTCCACAGATCAGAAGAAACAATTTTACATCTTTCCCGACATCCTGTACCCGTCGAACTTTGTTCCTCACTGACACCCAAAATTAATTTCACTCTTTCCTCCTCTCTCTCTCTCTCACACATACGCACGCTGAGGAATTCCGCGAATCAGTTATCTATTAAAAGATCCACACTTATTCAAGCCCCCAGCATCTCACACACATACACAAAGAGATGAAGAGACCTAAACAAAAATAGACCACTTGACGCCTACAAATTTTTTCACACTCGATTACACCTCCGTCCACCACATAGGCAAATACACACACACACATGTGAGAAAAGTATTCTGAGAACACATATTACATAAAAAGTATCCCATCCAAACGTTCATTATTGAGTCCTTGTTAGTTTCTTCCTCATGAAAACATTTCACTTAATACAACCTCTTTCTCTCCCTGTCTTCATTCAACTCTCAATCCATTTTCAATCAGAATGGGAAGACTCAGCACATATCCCAAATACGAGAGGAGTGAAGAGGACCGAAATAAACTTGGTTTTTTTGTTTCTCTCTCTCTCTCTCTCACACACTATCTACTAGCTAGACACTGTCTGCACTGCAAATTTACATTTCAATCTCAATCTCTCTCTCTCAACATTTCCGACATCCTCCCCTTGTCATCCTCAGTGTCAACATGTCTCGGAAGTTCTCCGGGTAAAGAAGAAAAAAATACCCATGTCTCAAAATCTCAAAATTATATCTTGTGAAAATACATTTTTTCTTTTCTCTCCTCCTTTTCCTCCTCCTCCTTCTTCCTATTATGACTTTCCCATTGTTTTTTCATTCTCCTAATTTACAACCTCCTTCCCTCCCCTCTCTTCCTCCTTTCGGTTAATAAGCTCCCTTTCCAATTGACGCCTGCTCCTACGCTCCAGTCTAATAGGCGGGGTAATAAATATCGTAGAGTGGGGATCGTTTGCCAGAATGCAGTCATAATTAGAAATATTTTCACACGAGCCTGACATTTATGCACACAAATAATTTGACGCTGCTCCCTCCTCCCCTCTTCTCTCGACTCTCTCTTTTCCCTTTCCTTCTCCTCGTTTTCCCCACAGTCGGCCCGTGACGAAAAATGACTAACGAGTGAGAGAAAAGTGAATGACAGAGAGATGGTTGACTCTCCACAACACATTAAGACCCTCACACACACACACACATGTTCAAGTACACTCGTAAATGAGAGAAAGAGCTGAGGCAGAGTGAAGTAGGGTAAAGAGGTAAATGCTCCGTCGAGATCAAGAGAGACGAAAGTGACGACACATGTGTGTGTGTGTGTGTGTATTGTGAGGTTTGGGTAGCCTAGACCTCCTTCCACCTCACCCGTATACAGTGAGTGTATATTACCCGTGTGGTGTACAAAAGGAGTAGTAGGGTATTTATACCTAGACAGGTTTCCCCTTTTGATGGTTTCACACACAAATTTTGGATGCATTTCCATTCTGATGATGATGATGTTTTCCCTTATGCACGCTTATGCGTGTTGTGTTAATCGAAACATGAGAGAGGAGACATACATGGGGAGTCCATGTAAAGTTAGTAGTATCGCAACCCCGTGCGTTTTTCTCCAAACTCTCTCTCTCTCTCTTTAAGTGTATAAATAAGCACACATGGAGACTCTCCTAGTGTGCGAATTGGTGGTGGCGGTGGTGGTCGGAGAGCAACTCGTGCCAAAATCCAAACACAAAAAATTCCAAGACTCCATACATACCGTAATTCCTCTTTAGTACGACTGTCCTTACTGTGTACTTTCGAAATAAGATATTTTGTATGGCCATACAAAAGTCACATATTTTTCCTCTCCTCTTTTCAATTAGAGGTCATGTCGAAAAATGTGGAGTAATAGCACATGGCGGTAACTGAAGGGATTACGGTAGGCATGTATGTGTGTGTGAATATTTCAAGCATAAGTTATTTGTGGGGTCGGGCTGACTGTCAATACCTCCTTGTCTACCGTCATTCCAAGTTCGAATGAAGGAGCTTTTCCCTACACACCCCATCCTCCTCTCTCTCTCTCATTCATTTCTTCAAGCGTGTGTTCCGATAAAAATCCAGTCTTCTCATCCTCACCCTCCCTTAATCCAAACAATATAATGCACTCCCATATAAATGCATACAAGCATTGTGTGTACGATAGATTTGAATATAATTCCCTATTTTCATAGGGGTCGTACAAATATGTAATGTTGATCTGTGAATTCCATTGCACAGCAATTTTTATTGTCGTCTTTCCTGTTCCCTTCACCCTCGTGTGCTAAACTGGAGAGAGGTGCAAGGATTTGTGAGGAGGGAGACAAGTGAAACAACAAACAAGGAGCGGAAGTGATTTAATCAGAGCCTTTCTCTCTTTCACTTTGGTGTGTGTGTGTCTCCATTGCTAAAAGCTTCTCCTTCCCTGACAATATTTATTTACTTGCTCAGCAAAACTTTTTTTCATTCTCTTCCGTTCTGTGAGTTGTAGTGAGGAAGAGAAAACGAGATCTTTTGCATCTCTCTGTCTGAGAATTCGTAGGTATTTTATCCGTGTATCTGGAGAGGAGGCACAAAAACATGTGCTTCCATTCATCACACCCACATGATGATCGTATCATGGAAGAAAGAAGAGGGAGAGGAGGAGAAGAGGGCACGGAGGGAGTGAGACAAAAAATCAACAAAAATTTTTCATACTTTTCAAACAGGATTAATTCTAACCTACATTTCACACACACAAACACACCGGCTTGTATTCCGCAACATTTGCATTCTCAACCCTCATGGACACATTTCCACACTTTTATGCGGATTTCCCTGTTGATGAGTTAACAACATGTTGTGTGTACAAGTTGATAGGCAGTCAACTGGATAATTTAATGGAGGGGGAAAAGAGAAAGACAAAGAAAGAAAAATCCTCACATTGTACTTTCCCTTCTTCACTTCAAGGATGAAAAGATGATAGCAACAAATCCCAATTTATTTTTCAGTTCTGTGTAAAATATTCAGTGTTCATTTTGTGCCATTTACATTTCCACACATTTGAAAACTCTGTATTATTTTAAGGGAAACTGGAATGAATATGAAATGTGTGTGTGTTTGTACTGGTCATCACACACACAGTGAGGATTGTATAAGATAGGATTTAATGGTGAAAAATACTGGAGTTGAAATTGCCATGTCAAAATTGGTCCACACGCTCAACACACAGGCTCAAACAAACGCAGGATATTCAAATCTATAGAAATCTCTCTGGTGAGGCTGTAGAAAGGGAAAAGAAAGCCGAGATAAATGTGATGGGCATATTCATAAAACAAAAGATGATATTGGAGACCATAAATAATTCGGAGAGAGAGACAGTCTCGTTTGAAATGAATGGAAAACAGTGGGAGAGATTAGATCAAGTTGTGTGTGTGTGTGTGGGTTGCTTTCGCTTATCATCGGATTTAGAAATTACAAAACTCCTTCCTCTTCCTAACCCCAGAAACAGAGGCAGGCACACTCCAGTCCATTCCATGCATAACCAAGTGCTCTCATGTTTTATCATCCCAAATACACACACACACACTCAGTCTCTTTGACACATCTTCAGGAAAACTAGTCCTTCCACGTGTTTCACGTCCCAAGGAATTCCATTAAGTTGTAAACTGAATAATTCCTCACAATTAGCAAAACTACTTTTTAAAATATTGAGATGGCACGTGACACACATTTATCATTGAACAAGTATACATGGACGGAAAAGTGCGTGTGTTTTTACAAAATTGATCAACGTAATTAATTTGTTTCTGTACAACCTGGATTATAAATTAATGTACAAAAAATCTGTCTCATATTCGTCCTCCCAGTCTGTGGATTATTTTTATGTGATCCACACAGGGGAAATGAACTGAGGAAATTGAACAAAGTTTGTTGACGACTTTGTCTCTCTCTCCCACGAACAAAACGTGAGTGTACAAATGTACAAATTCCACTTGGGATTTGGGAAAATCCAGTAAATTACAGTGGATCGTGGAATCTGCTAGTAAATAGAGTAAACTATTCAATTATCAAAGTACACACACAGTTTAATTGCATTCCCCCTCCTTGTGGGTGTGGGTGTGTGTGTTGGAGAGGGTGGGAAGGAGGAAGAGGAAGGCAACTGTCATAATTTGATGTGCTCAAGGAAGTGAAGTGTCTATTAGGAGACACTGAATTGGAGAATTTGACAATTTTCGGGTTCTGGAGAAAGCTCTCTCTCTCTCGTTTCTTGCGGCTTTCCCTCATTGCACTCTGAGCACTACACGTATCCTTCCTGAGCGTGTGTGTGTACGTGTACACACACTAGAGGTAAAATTCAAGGACTCTCCTCCTGGAAGTTTGTCTAGTCGAAGAAAGAGAGAGGGAAATCGAGAATCGGAGAATGAACTGCTATATATATCTACGTATATATTTGTGTGTGTGTGGGTGCTTTGCGTCTCCTCAGAAAGGGAATGAGAAAAGCAAAGTAGAAAGTTTGAAGAGTGGATGTGTGTGTTTGTTTGTGTGTGTGTGTATGCCTGCTTATTGTACGGGCCTTGGGTTTTGCGTTCAAGTGCGAGTAGTGTGAATATTAGATTGAATATTAAATGATCCTAAATTATTCATAGGTATTTAAATGGATTCTCTCCAGAGTGCCGCCTATTAAATCTTCTCACCTCATCTCGGCATTCCTACACACACACACAACATACACACACACAGCGTACACTCCCCTCCCTCTTCCCCCTCTCAAATTAGATATAAATTTTGTACTCTATGATAGATGATCTGCACTGCATGACTTATGAATTTATTATGAGCTCCCTAACTCCCATGTTTCCTTCACATTTTTAATTTCTCCTCCTCCTCCCTCTCTCCACACAACATAACTTTTGCTCATTTGTTCTTCTTCTTTTACACATCATAGGTTTTCCCCTCTTCCTACCCTTGTGTGAGAGAGTGTGTGTGGGTTTATGGTGCAGGCCTCTTTTTCTGCCATCATGTACGTTGTGCGTGAAATCGTATTTTTTCCTATGAACTGGATACTTTGTTCTTTCACTCTTTCTCATCGACAAGAATAACTTTTATGCTAGAATATAAAATTCCTTGTCTTTCTTGTCTTGGAGGGGGGAGAGTCATCATGCACTCTCCTCAGACTGCACAGAGGATGTGTGTGTGTACATGATACAGATGGAGAGGAATCTCATAATAATAATAATATTGCACATATTTTCTCCCTGTACGCATCCTCCTAAAAAGAATGGCAATGAAGACAGCCTTGTCTTATTAACCTTCATGTGCACATTCTTTCTTATATAGTGAATAAGGTGTACAAGGCAGAGAGAAAGCACATATTATGATATTCTCTTCCCCTCCTGTACAACAGTTTCCTCACTCCCGACTCAGTTCTCTCAGGATTTATGGAGGAGGGGGAGAAAGCCACTCTTCTATTCATCCTCCACTTTTCAATCTTGATCCCCTGAAAGTCAACCTGAATTTCTTTTTGCATTAGTTAAGCTCACACACAAAACTAAAGGGGGTTGAAATGTTGAAGGATTTCTCATTGTAGTCTGAAATCTGGGAGCAGGAAAAACAACAACACACACACACAATCATAAACTTTTCCTATTTCCCCTGCCATCCCAACCCAGTAAATTTGAACTGTTGTTCACTCATGCATGGCTGAGTGGAGGAACACAAGGGAATTAAAGGTGCTCCCCAACATTTTTTAAAAGTAGTCATAAACCCCCCACACCAAAGTACTCAGATATAAAAGAGAGAGTACATAATGAGGAGGGATAAACAAGCAAACTGATTGATTAATTACTCACAACTTAAGAACAATTATTTTTGCAAATCCTCACACTTTGTTTTAGGTCGTAAATAATTTCTTCAAAATTTCCACCTTTAGCCCTGTTCCTCAAAATTTTTGGAAGATATTTTGCGAGAATTTTTTAAAATAGATTTTTGGTAGAAATTAGTACGCATACAACTTTCTGGTTTTGAACGAAACTTTTTCTCTTGGACAAAAATTCAAGTTTTTATTGTACAAAAAATTTTTTCGTACATTAGCAGTAGATCAAAAATAGCTGAATGCCTTGGAGAGGAAAAAATGAAAAATGAATGATAAGTTCTGTGTAGAGAGAGAAAAGCTATTTCCTGATTTTTTGCACAATTTCTCCTTCACGCCAAAAGCATTACTCTCAAGGTATGTATCTCAAAAAGCGTTGTGTATTTATGTTAACGCGAAATATTTTCTTGGATTTTTCTCCCTCTCTCTGTCTCACGTTGAGGAATGGGTAAAAGGGCTGAGTGACATTCCATTCCAAGAAGTGTCCAATTCTCCGTGACTTTTACACATGGCATCTTCATACATACATACATACGAACAGGGAGCATACGGGTAACATGCCGCAACAATGAGAGAATAGAGAAAGTATTTGAGAGTGTGACAAATGGGAAATGAGGAAATAAATGAAGGATTGTTTGTCTCGATGCGATCAACGTCTTTTCCCCGGCTGCTTCCAAGTCCACACATTTTTTGACTTTGGGTCCGGGGTAAATGACACGACATTCATATTACACATACCTACAATCCGAATCCAGCCAACCTAACGCTAACGTTGTACAAATGTCCTTATCGCTTGTGTGAGTGTGTAGGGACTGTGAAACGTTATGAATTTGTCTGATCAGACGGTGAATCAAGTTCAAGTTTACAGTCAGCCTCTCTCACACACACACTCCTTTTGACATTCCCCAATACCAGTGCAGTTTGACGTAACAGCACATACGCAAAACACACCTAAAATTCTTGAAGCTCAAGAATGAGATTGTTCAATAGACACCTTATTCTGAGAAAAGAGAGATGTGTTTTCTTACAAACTATTCAATTCGATATTTGGAGAATGTGTTTCAAAAAAACACCTACACAGCCCCACTTTCCTCCTCCCTCTTAATTTTGTTGTGAATAAGTACTAGAGGGGATGTGTAAAAATTGAACGGACCATTCATCTAGACATCCTTTAGAAGGGGAGAGGAGAGGAGAACTTCACGGCAGTCACACTTGAGAGAAAGAGTGAGATGTATTTGTGTGTGTGTGTAAACTGATTTGGGTAATGCATTTGAATTTATTCGCGTGGTGGCTCCTGAATAGAATTCTTTGGGAGAAATGTTTCATCTCTTGACGGGGGACTGTGTGTGTGAGAAATAGAGAGTGCCACTCCGTCTTCCTTTCATCTTCTATAATTACAACATGAGACACACACACATCCACACCTTACATGTTTCATTTCCTCTGGCCATGCCAATGCACCAACGTCGACGTCCCGAATGATACTTTCTCTCCCCTCCTTTTCTCCTGGCAGATTGACAGAGAGAGAAAGGGAAGAAGGGGGAGTCGAACAAAGTCAATGTTGTTTAGTCTGTATGCAAATGAAATGAAATTTCTAAATATATGTGTACCATGTGGATACATATGGAAGACTTTTCTCTCCCTCGCTTTCTCTGTTATTCCAAAGTCTCATTGAAATAAGGAGACAAAAGTCTACAGAGAAAATGTTTTGATACTTTCACATTTACATTTGGTGCAATGAGAACATGTAGAGAGGGAGAGGGAGGCTGCTTTTCTTCTTCCCCCTGTTTACCAAAGTAAAATTTAAGATCAAAAAGAGAGTTTGAATTGGAATTTTAGAAATGCATCACACACACACGGTCACAATCCAACGGGATGAAAAGACTGGACAGTTGGTTTTGAAGTGAGGGACTAAAGAGCTTCTGCTGTAAATCCCGACTTTGTGCCTGACTTTCTGTGTATGAGAGAAGGAGTCGTAATTTGTAAGTTCAATTTTTGAAAAATATTTAGTAAAGAAAGAATTGAATGAGTATAATAGACGGGGGTTAAATTTGTGACACAAAAGCTTCTCCATTTAAAATTATTATGGAACTATTAAAGTTAATGGGAAATAGAAGAGAAAGAGTTACTTACGGAAGAGAATTCCATGACTTTGAGGATCCAGAGGGTGAGGGCCAAGTTGATGACGACAAGGAGGAGGAGGATAGTGAGGACGAGGAAAAGACATCGTCTCCGCCACCCATAAAGTCCAATTTGACATTCGTTTTGATATTTGGCGATAAAATTTTTTCGAGTCTCGTCAGAACTCAACCATTCATTCTCAACTCCCCCCGTCTCCCGTCGACCCACCATCTTCGTCTCTTCTTCTCTTCCCTCCTCCTCTTTTCACGTCTCTGGAAATTTCAACAAAATAGAAAATAACCATCATCACACACTGTACTCTTCATACCATACGTATTACATGTGCATCTAGTGGGTAAATATCCCTATTGGAATTTACAAACGACCCGCATTTTTGTACCTACACACATTTTATTTGAACCCTCAATTCATGGCACAATAGCTTTTCTCCAGAACTTTTTATGGAGAATCAGCAGGGTGGATCCTGCTGGAGAAAGAGAGAAAGAAAGTCTAGAGAGGGTGTACAAATAAGTTTGTCAAATTTACAGCCATATATAGACTTCATATTCTATTTTAATGCATCATTATTCATGAAATTATGTGGTTCCGTTTCTCATCCCCCCTTTTCTCTCTCTCTTTTTTTCTCCATCATATTTTCTCTCTCTCTCTTTTTCTCCATCATATTTTCTCTCTCATTTTTTCTTTGCGTATTGTCATACAAAAGTTGGTACATCCTAGAAAGGGAAAGTACAAGTTGAGGATTTTTGACACACAATCACAGTTACCATCACAGTCTTTATTATGACCCCTCACAAACACATCAAATCGACGATTAGGAAAGGGAAGTCAACTCTTTAAATAGCTCGCTTTCCCCTGGCTTTCTCCAGTCCCCACATAAAATACAGGGAAGTATTTGGAATCCTCTGAGTATTTTAAATGGCTCTTGTATGCTTTGCGAATCTTTTTTGTGGATCCCCGAAACGATGCTAAGAAGTTCCCAAAACTTCTACTTTCTACATTCTACTCCACATTTTTTAAACACACACCCTCTTCCATTCTCCTCCAGAGAGAGTTGTGTGTGTAACCCAGTCGAGCTTTCTCCTCACACTGTGAAGAGTCGTGTCGTCTAAGCCGCTCCGATATGTATGGCGGACGTTAGATTTTTATCAAAGAAATAAGTCGAAGCGGGGCAAAGGTCTGGTGACAGAATAGAGAGAGTGGGGTTCGGTTGAAAAAAGCGATACAGTGTTGGAGAAGAAGGGGAGGTGGAGCCTATCATTGAGTCCTTCATATACGTGTGTATTACATCGGACTGTGTGAAGGGTCTATGTAGGGCAGAGAGGAAGGAAAGGGAAGAGAGGAGGGAGGGTTGCAAATAGATTCGGAAAGGGAGAAAAGGAGATTGATTTTTCTTTAAAATTACCCATTTTCTTGGTTCGATATGAGGACGCTCATTGACTCCCAAAGAGTTACAAAAGGAGGGAACCTATCTGAAATTTATTTCGGAAAAATATGACTTCATAAAATTCTATTGCTTGCCAATCTTCCCCCTCCGTCCTTCTCTCTATCTCTTTAACCTTCTCCTTATTTCTTCCTTCCTCACACCCAACTCTTCCCCTCCACCCTCTCCCTCTGAGTGTGTGTGCGTGTGTGTGTAAAACTCCAGTCTTCTCGCCACGATCCCTTACCACTCGATCCCATCACTCTTTTTCGCATTTCTCAATCTCTGAGACCGTACATATATGTATGTGTGTATGTATCTGCGTGTGTGGGAAGGGCTGCTCCAACAAATCCAAAATCTGGCTCATTCATGGCAAAAAGAATAGAGCAAGACACTCAGTCTCCACTCTCTCCCCACACATAGACACACATTTTGATATAGTCTGCCACTTTCTCTCCATTTTTTTGCTCACTTTACCCTCCTCATCGTCCTCCATATAAATAAAATCTATATACACATTCTTCGAAGCAACTTCATTACAATTTTTTTGTAGAGCAAGAACAATCGAAAGGAAAAATCATATCTTCATTTTGTTCACATTTTTTTCCAATTTTCTAGCTCACTATTTTTAAAAAAATTCAAACTATCCTGTAAATTCATAATTAATTTCATTTTCTCCACTCAACTCTACATATATTTTTGTACAACATTGCAATATTGCTATCAAATCTCATTTCACGTCCCAAAAATGGTTCGTGAAAATCGCGAACAAATATAAAGAAATATGCTTGAAAAAAATGAAAAAGTTGTCTCGAAAAATATTCGGGGTAAAAATATTCTTTTCACTCCAAAATTTTCTTCAAAAAATTTCAGTCAAGAAACAATAGTACGGAGGGCATCGAGGAAGAGGGTTGGATTGCATCGTATCACATCTGAATCGGATGAATAATAGCCCGAAACATAATAACAACATTAAAGGATGATAAAGGCGCCTTCGGCTTTCCCTACTGAAGAACACTTTAGCCCTGTGTGTGTGAGAGAGAAAGCAGGAGAGGGTCTAAAATGGGGAGATGATGATGTCCAACATTTTTTCCCTTACTAGTCCTTGCCCAATCTAACTGTGGAGAGAGAGAGAGAGAGAAATGAATTGAGATCAAGAGTGTAAGTTAAAGGAGGGGAAAAAGGTAGTTTTGTGTTCATCTTATGATGGAAAGCTGGTGTGGATACATGTGCGTGTGTGTATGTGTGTGTAGAGGATCTGGTGAGAATGTTGGAGGACTCTAGGGGAAGTTTTCTCTCTTATCTGCATTTCCTCTCCCTCTTGCTTGTTCAATTCATGATTGCGATTCTTCACACGATTCCCAATTCCCTTGCCAGTTTCATCCCAGAGCATCATCGTAAGTCATCCCATTTCTTCCATCCCCCACATACACTCACACCCAATGTATCTCTATCCTTCTTTTTTTGTATGGCCGCCCCACAATTCCACCATCCCCTCTCTTCTTCCATTACGCTCAATTTCAGCAAATAACCCACCACAATCTCTCCCCATCCACACACATACCCTCCCACACTTTCTTAAGCCGGGGTGTACTGTGATATGTAGTGATGCGGGGTGGTAATCACACACATTTATTTATTTTTTCCAAACCATGTGACCCAACAAATGCTTTCTCTTTCGTGTTTATCCAGGAAGAGTGAAGAGACAAAAGACAATCATGAGGAAGAAGATACAGCCAAGTCATCAATTTGTTTTTGACTTTCTTTGCCCAAGAAAAATCAGGGATTCCGAGTCATTTTCCCGACCGGGGAAAATAAACCATTAACTCCCAATTAAATTTGATAAGAGAGTGTGAAAATGAAGTTGTTTTCACTCTCTTGTTGAATGGAGGGGGTGAGGACAAGGCTTTTCTCTTTCGACTTCAAAGTCTGGACTGTGGATGCATGAAGGAAGGGGAAATATTGTGTAGTTTTGGAGAGTGAGGAAAAATTGCATATTAACTGTTCGCACCCTTCATGGTTTCTGTTTTGTTTTTTTTCTTCACGGCTTTCCATAAGGCGTGTAGACTGTAGATGTAAAATCTCATTGCTTGTTTGAACCCTGGGGAAGGGAGATGGAATAATTCATGGAAATCTCCTCTCCAGCTGTACCTTTTTATATGATGCCTCTGCTCAAGTTCTCTTCTGTAATTTATTTTTCACTTGGCTCACATTGTCTATGCAGATTCATATCTGTGTGTGTAGCTGTTTAGTCGTGTATACTTTTAGATGGGGGATATGAACATTGTATTGCTGTTATTGTGCATGTCTGGTTGTTCCCTGTATTTACTTTTTTCCACTCTCCTCTACTTTCCCTTTCTCCTCATTTATGTGAAAGGGAAAGAGGGAGACAAGGACTGTGTGTGTATTGTATATAGACATTTTCCACTGCATTATCTATAGACACAATTTTTTTGTACTCTTCTTCCTATATTAATGCAATGCAAAGAAAAAAAATCAATGGACTTAGTTTTGCCCTTTGCCAACAACAACAAGGAGAAGAAGTGAGAAGTTGGACAACTAAATTTTTACTACTAGCAATTTTAGTGGAGGGAACTGACGAGATAAGCGACGAGGCCTTGACTATAAAATTTTAGGTTCAACTTGTTGTTGTTCATCCCTTTCCCTTTCCTCCTTCTTTTGTTTCTATTGCAATCAACAATATTTCCAGTTTGTCTACAAGAGGAAGAGTGTGTGTGTGTGTCCCACGCATCTTGTTCTTTTTTTCGCTGGCTATAAATAGAAGTTTCACACATTTACACAATGCACACACACAACCAGCCAGTTGTGTGTGTGTGTCTGGGTGTTTTACAAAACACTTGACACACTGCAGTGTGTCTATGCATAGACTTAGCCAATCTTTACGCTCTCGCAGAAGAGTTCAGACCAAGTCAGAAGGAAAATTGAGAAAAATTAAAAATGCATTAATTGGACATTGTCTCATCCATCCCAGATTTTGTCAATGTACAGCGTAGCTAATCAAATCATTTTGTACGTTTTTTACAGTAAAGAAACAAAAATTTAATGAGAGATATAAATACATGATGAAAATATTTTATTTCCATTACGAATAAAAATTTTTAGAAATTGAATTTAAATTTAAGATTCACGGTATTTCAAAAAAAATACAAATTGGAATGTTCTATTCAATTTTTTACCAGACTAAAAATTTATTTCGAAATGACATAGTATAAAATTACAGAGTTCAAACTCCAAAATAATATAATGAGCTTATCTCAAATTCCAAAATTTTTATTTGAAATATCTGGAACCGAGTCAACTTTCCGGACAAACTTAATACCCGCCAATTTGAGTGTAGTCTGTACATTTGTGTGCATGTGTCACTCGACTAAAGTGAAAAATAATTACACTAAATTTTGTGTGACACTTTTGTCCTTCCCTTTATCTGCTTACTTGAATTTTTGCATATTTTCTGCACACACACAGTACACACAAAATTATTATGACTCACCCTGTACCTAGCATCATGATTCGGAGATTCATATTTCAAGGTACCCATTATATAAATTCCCTGTTTTTACTGTTTTTCCAAGATGCCGGCATAATCAAGCCACATCATAGGAAGACGCTAATGTACAGGAATATAAAATAAGTAAAATCTCTTTTCTTTTGGTTTGTACTCATCCACCTTTTAGCTATGCATACACACACCACTCCTTGTGTGAATGAGGCAAAAAGAGACCATGGTTGGTTGTATATCTCTCAGAAAAAGTAAAAGCGAATGTTTACAACAATGGCTTTACCCATCACTTCCCCACCACCGCCTTTCCCTTGAGCTTCTTGGAAGGAAAAAATGGAGGAGGAAATGAACGGCTTGCTTTACAACGTGTGTGTGTTGTTTCCCTTGAGCAATAAGTTGGATCCAATTCCTTGTATTTTGTCTTGCCAAGTCAAACTTCATGGACATGACGTAAAATTCACAAACGCAGCGCTAACTTTACACACACAAGCATGTAAAGCTGTAAGGTACCTACCTATAGGCCAAATTTTGAAATCACAACTAAGTTGTGAGGACCCCACATAAACTTACTTGGGCTATACCTCATCTTACGAACATATCACAAAACCTCGAAGAACAACACACCCGTCAAAATAATAGACAATATAAGAGAGAGAAAGGAACAAGGGGAGTGAGTGAGCGAGTGTGTGTTGGGTTCCACCATAAAAGTTTTTACTTGTACAAAATCCTGTTTCACAGACATTCGACTCCCAAAGTGCCAATCATTGCGGGTTATTCACCACCCCGAAAAATGAGAGCCTCATATTATTCTCCCAAGCCCAAAATTGAGAGCTCATATGTCTTTGATGACAAGAGAAGAGAAGGAAAACACACACTCTCTCTCTTCCACACACACACACGTATTATATTATGCATCATCATTATGAACCCTCTGTTCTCTTTCTCATTATTTTTCACCTCATTCTCTTCCCCACTTTCACTTGTAAAATCCCCCCTCTCTTATCCTGTGCCTCGTTTTATTAACACTTATTGAGCTCATTAATAGCTAAATTTGCCGCATCCCTTCCCCGTTAACCCATGATGAGTGGGTGTCAGGTTTATTCCTCCATTTTAACGTCCCTGTTTACAAGGGTACAAGGGATAATTTCGACTGGGAAAAAATTTACAATTTACAATGTTCAACAAATATTAAATGAGACGAAGGGGGAGCGGAGAGTCGGAAATTAAATACATGAATACAAAGAGGAGAGAGAAAAGGGAAATTAAAAGAGAAAATGAATAATTGGGATTTTTTGGAAGGAGAGTGAAAAATGAGGAAGGGGACATAAAAAAGTGTGTACATGTACGATGATGTGAGATAAATTTCGAGATTTGTGGGTGATTATGGTCCGACCTTTACACCCTCACACACACACAAGTAGTGCACACACCATCAGATAAAGTCCATAAATGTGTTGAATACATAACGGAGGACAAAGGATCATAATAAATGAGAATAGGATAGTGAGAAAGGCATGATTCTCATAAATGATTCTTTATTAAAATTGCGAGTCAAAGTGTTCTACTTTGTGTTCCCTCCACTCTCTTTCACCAACACACACACACACACACAGGACTGTAGGGAGGGAGAAAGCGAGTCAGCAGTCAGTCTCAGTCATAAATTCAGGGAGAGAGAAAGAGAGAGAGGGTGAATATGTAGGGCTTTTAGTGCTAGTAAAAAACAGTTTATAGTAAATATTTTAGTGGTTTTCCTGTTCAGTAATGAGAATGAGAGACTTGTTAAATAGTTTATTTATTGTATAACTTGAAAAAGCGACTTTTTTTCTCCCCTCCATTTCATGGAAAAAACACGTTTAGTAATAAAGTGACTATGAATATGAGTACACAAGTTTAGCTTTTCACTTACACTCCGTTAACAAGAGAGAGAGAAAGAGAGAGAATAAATTGCAATACATGGATTTACTTTATTATACATTGGATAGAGTGAGAGTGTGTGTGTGTGTGATTTGCGTTGACAATCAAATTTATTTGCACACACGTATGCACACACACCAAATATGTACATTGTGTGCTTTCCCTACTCTGTATAATACATATATACTATACAGAGTACAAGTACTTTCACTCCAGTATTTACTCAAGGAAACCAAGAAGGAGGAGGGGAGGGGATCCTATTGAAAAAGTAGATGAGAAAAAAAACTGCTCATGTTTATTCTACAAATGCAAATGAAGATTGAAAAGCTGCAGGACTTTAAATTCCGTCTTGTTTCCTTTCCAATGATTGTTTTACCTCCCCCCTCACTTTTTGCCCCTCACATCCACACACACACACACACTCACCATGTGTCATCCGATTAGTTGTAAACAATTCACCGTCACTCTCTCCCTTCTCTCTCCACACACACACAGCACACACATAGTCCTGACAATGCTCTCAAGAATCATGAAGGAGGGAGAGAGCACATGCAAACATTAAATTTGCCGATACTCTCAAAACTCTCTTTTCCCTTTTAACAAACACGCAATCTCAGCATGTTGCTAAAAAGAATCTCTCTCTCTCTCTTGTCTACACCTAACTAACATGCTATATCCATGTTTAATCCAGTTTTCCCTCTTTTTTATACACACAATCAAAATTTTGGATAGAAAGATATAATTTTGATTCTTTTCATTTTGTTTTGGCCCTCCTTGGGAGCTTTAGTATTTTTGGACAGACAATTACATTTGACTCTTGCTCTCTCCTACCCGTATCTGTGGATGAAGGGTGAGGACAAGGAAAGAATGAGAGGGGAAAATCGTACCGAGGGGGGACATGAGATCCAGGGATGGAGGAAGAAAGTCTATTTGGAGGAATAATTATTTCTATTTGGAAGTATCTAATCAGAATCAGAGTTGAGCGTCCGAGTGAACTCTCTAGGAATAAAAAGAAAGGAGTAAAGAATAGAAAATGGGTCTGCGTACACACACTTCCATATACACAGACACACACATCCAAAAGTCAGACAAGAAATGGTGTAGAGTCTTGGGATGAATATCTGATGGTAGCTCTTCTCTTCTTTCCCTTCAATGAGACTACATCCATGTGCTCTTGTCTCTCTCTCTGGTTATTGAGCAACTTTATACTCTATACAGTAGGCACCACTCTGCGTACATGTGTGTGTATACGTATGTACTACAAGTCAAAAAAAGAATAGGCATTGTGGAGGTTGAACTCCTCTTTCCCCTGTCTCAGTTTATGCATGGCCAATGCACTGACTGCAGACAAGACAAGAGGGAATGAGGGCGAAGACATGAATAGTTTTTTAGTACCCATGCACGGGGAAAGATAAGAAAGACGGAGAGAGACGTGGTGTGTCTGTGTGTGGGTGTAGAGGTGAGTGTATTTAATCAAAATATGTGTATTGATCTGAGTATGCAGTGAAATGGGGGGTGGAGATGGGGGAGGGAGAGGGAGTGGAAGAAATATGGGAGAAAATGGACAGTATGTAATGTAAGGTGTGGAAGGGAGAGAGTGTGAGTACATTAGACTGGAGGGGGAGGTACAAGAGGAACGATGTTTTGATGATCATGAGTGATCAGCGTGAGGTTTTTCCATGTCTGTCTTTTTGTGTGGTGTGAAGGGTTGAGAAGGGTTGACTTTGGTGGTGGTGTGTGTGTGTGGTGCATGAAGTGATTTAGAGTTGTTCGATGGCACTACCAGGGACGGTAAAGTGTTGACATTTTTAATGTGAAAATAAACTCATCCTTTGGCTTCCTGGCCATTAATAATAAAAGTCACCAAGGTTCATAATGTCCACAGAGTCATCAGATTGTCTGACAACATGCACACGCAGAGACACACACACACAGAGGGGGAGGGAGAGGTCGAGGTAGTATTTCGCAGTTTTAAAGCCACGAGGGAAAAGAATGGAGAAAGGAAGAGAAGGAAGTCAATCAGTAGAAAGGACAAGTGGAATAGTAATCTGCTATTTCCTCATAATTTTCCATATACACTGTACTCTTGTCCTCCTTTAGCCTTTCCCAAAATTTTGTGGATGGAGAGGCTCTATTCTTCCCCTTGGGAAACCTCACACGAGTCAGAGTCCATATGCCACGGACTCTGACTCTTGAGGACAAGAGAGAGAGAGAGAGAAAGAAAGGGGAAAGGCGAGAGGACGGACAAGAGTCAGAGTCTCCATGGATGGGACACAGGGAGTTGGGACGGGGGCGACAGCGGACACGTAAAATGCATTGTAGTCAAAAGAGAGGAAGGGAGAGAGGTTCACTCGGGACATTTGACAGCTCACCTTTAGCCGACGTGATAAACTAATTTTGACGGGGAAGTATGAGGCGTTGACTAGGGACAAAGGACTCCGTGTCACTCTTTTAATGAGTTTTCCTTTGATGCTGAGTACAAGGGACAGAGAGAGAGACAGGAAGAAGGGAGGAGGGGGAGACGTAGGAAAAAAGAGGCTAAGGGGGACATTGGCGGAGAAACGTGAAAAATTAGCTACACAAACTTGATCCAAAGGAAACAGCAGGAGTGGCAGAGCAGCTGTGAAAGAAAATTCTCAGATCATGACCAGTCCATCAAATTGACAAGAAACATGTGCTCTCGCCTCTGTCCACCAACTATTTGTTCCAATTGTTCCCTTTTCGCTGTACACATCGTATATGCCTCTATATACTTACATATTCTTCTCTGAGGATCTGTCCAACATCCTCCTTCCTCTTTCTCATCCACCACAAATCCTATGGCTCTCATGTTGCCTTAGAGCACCTCGAGTATAACCCCCAGAACTCCTCAGAGAAGAGAAACCATGGAACTCACGTTGGACTTAAGCCCAGTCTATATACAGACTCTATACAGGACTTTGTATGTGTGCAAAACCCCTTTTTACCACTTTCTTGTTCTTACAGTTTGCTTTCTCATCTCATCATCAGGCTATTTCCTCTTCGTCTTTTCTCTCTCCCTCTCTCCGTGTCCTCCTGTGTGTGCCTTAATGGCGTCTCAGAAAAGAGAGAGCCTCTATCCATGCCCCACAATACGGTGAGTTAACGTGTACTGGAGGATGTGTAAAATGTGTTTCTGTGTCCTCACCACAGACGGAATACCAATCACACATTAAAGTTAAGAACAGGAACAGGACCAAGACACGAATATCTTCTCTCTCTCTCTCTCTCTCTCTCTTTTGTCTCTTTCCCACTCTCCCTACCTTTTTATTCTGTACAATGCACTCTCGGCCTGGGAGAGTGAAATGCTCTAAGTAGACACATGTGACACGAAGACACGCAAGTAGTTTTCAATTCACGGGTTGAATCTTTCATTTCAGACAAAGAAAAGAGAAACGCCAGAGAGAGAGAGAGAGCTAAAAAGCTATCCCGATTTTTTTGTCCTGTCCCTCTTTTTTGTTTCTCTCTCCGTTCAAATCCCACTCTAGATTTTTTTGACAACAAACTTTACACTCTCCTTACATTTCTTGGAAGTTGGGAGTGGACGTGAGGGGGAACGTTAAAAACTGTCGAGAGTGTAAAAAGGACAAGACAGAATTTTAAATAAATAATAGTCTCATTACCTGGAGGCCAAGATTCCCTTGTCACTAATTCATCATCTTTGTCCACATGATTCAAAATCCGTGTAGCATAATTAAACTTTGTACATCATATCATAATAAGGAGGAGGTAGTTGAGAAACAAGACTTGGAAAACAAGTTCCACATATTAATCACCATTTGTCTCACTCCTCTCTGTCCAATTGGAACCAAAATTTCAATTCTGGTAGTTGTGGAGGAGGAGGAGAAAACACTTGCCGTGAAGGATGGGAAACTTTAAATGAAATATTGCCTCTGGATGAGGATCCACCAATATTCTCAACTACAAATATATGCACACAGTTTGTCACAACTACAAAACTAAAGACACTTTTCCAATGACAAATTTCCACTGAAAATGGGGAACCCCCCAAGAAGACGAGAGGAACACACACACACACAGAAGAACTACCTGAGAAGCTGATTGATGAATTAGACTGTGTTTGAGAAAAGAGAGAAGAGAGGACAAGTGGAGAGACCCCCCTTTGGCCTGCACAGTCACTGATAGTAATATTATGACGATGATATTTCAACTTATGAGTTGATCGGGTTGAAATCGTAAATTAATTAAAAGACCCCTCGATCCACATCCCGTGGTTCACCAAAAACTTCTTGCACTTCTATCCTCCCTCCCTCCCTCTTCTTCTTCTTCCCTCAATTTGGGTTTTCCAAAGTAAAGTCATATCAGAACTGGTGTTTGGGCAAGTGTCGTTTTCTTTCCACCTCTTCATTAAAGTCTAAAGCGTCTATTTTTATCAAGAAACATTCTCTGCTCCTCCCCTATCTTTACTGTACACAACCACACTGTTTCACTACAGGAGAGAGAGAGCGTGTGTGTGTGTACTGTATTACTGTGGAGTCAACCACGTGAAGGTTCAAATCACAATATGTACACACATATGTACTACACACCCTTTAACGTATCTCTCTCTGTTCACCCAATGTTTTTTACAAAAGGGAATCCAACACTTTTTTTTCTACAAGTATAGAAAATAGCAATGCTCCGTCTTCTCAGCTGAACCTTCCCCCTCCTCTTCTCCTGCTTTTGGCAAATGTGATGCGAAAAGCCTTTGGACTATACTCAAAATAGAGAGAGGGAGAAAGAGGAGGATGAGGACGACAAGAATTTTTACCTACCATCCAGTAAATCACACAGAACAAAAATGAGGCAGGAATTTCGGATTTGGGTACACTCAAAAGTTTCCCAAATTTCACTGAGTCGTGTGTGACTACGTGTGAGAGTGTGTGTGTGTTATTATAAACAATTAGGAGGAACACGAATTTTTAGTAAGAGTGATGTAACGTTACCTGCTGCTCTCATTTTCTCCCCTTTGAACAATTTTGCAAATTTCACACAACACAAGGTGCTCACAAGCAAAGTGGATATTTAGACATCCCTAATTTATGGTTTCCACTCTCTCTCACTCTCTCTTTGGCTGGGACTATGATTAAAACCATGCCATGTGTACACACACAGTAGCATAACAGACACACACACATGGAGAGAGAGAAAATGGTCGTGTCAAGCAAGTGCAAGTCAATCGTGGAACACAGTTCAAGGCTGGAGAGAAAGAGAGAGAGACGAAATGGTAAACAACTTCATGTTCGGATATAGCCATTTATATTTATTTCACACTCCAGTTTCTCTCTCTTTCTCTCTGTGTGTGTGTGTCTACCCCATAATTAGTTTTGAATTGTAAACTTTATTCTTTCCGAATTTACTCGCACATTAAAATCACGTGGAGTGGGTGTACAAGTGCGAGAAAAGGGCAAAAGGAAATTAGCTACATTTTCTCTTTGTCAGGATTGTCTGTTTTTGTGTGTGTATAAACAAACACATACACACACACACAATAAATTAAGGGAAAAGATTTAATTGTCCTTCTTTGTCAGCCCCTCTCTTTTGAGCAATTATAGTAAATCACCATCTTTTCACAATGTTTTTCTCCTTTTTCTCCCTCCACCTCACGCATGCATTCTATTTTTGAGTATTAGCATATTGGAGGAAAATGACAGCGTAAAAAAATTAAATGACCCTACCTTTTCCTCTCTCAACAGGAACAGGAAAAAGTATGTGGAGAATGTTGTGTGTGTGTGTAGAGAGATGTGGAGAGGGGTATTGTGGAAGACTGAATTAAGCTTCCCATCATAAGATTATATGGAGAGAAACAGATTTAATGGAGGTAGTTGGTGTTGTGTAATGTACCAAGTAGGAATGTGCGGTCGTCGTCGGAGAGTCTACAACGTAGACTATCATGCAAATGTGGATTTAAAGGGAGTAATAGTGACATGGCTAGTCTCTCTCTCTTCTCCTCCTCCTCCTCTTTCTGTCTATGACTATATGGATGACTACATTTTATACATGGAGACAGGGAATCACTATTTTTTCTCTTCTTTTTTGTCAGAGATGAGGGTAGTTGACTCCGTCCTATCAGTTCAGCATTGCATGTACACAGCAATACTGTACTTCTTACATACTTGTATATGTGTGCTGTATGTGTGTGTGACGCACACACAGCAAAATATCTCCCTCTCTTTCTCCTTACACTGAATGAGGATGAATGAGGAGCCAAAAAAGAATCAACCAAGTAAAAATAAACAATGTGGTTTTTTTCCTCTCTCTCTCTCTCTCTTTTGCTCGGATCACACACACATGTGCTCATTGGGGCACAAGTGCTTTTGTATGTGGAGGAAACGATCAGACTTAAATCCCAGTACTTTTCTAAGGGCTTGACTCAATCAAGTAAGGGGAAATACTTTTTATAATCCTCGAGTCATACCCATTAAAATATTATGCAAGGGACGCTCCTCACAATCTCAACTTTTCTCTGCAAGGGTCGCTCAATTTCGACAGACATGGAGTCATAAATAAGTATGCAGTTTTATGCATCAATTTTGAGAAAAAAAATGATCATCATTTTTTCGGATGACTAAACTTGTACTTCCCATGTACTTGGCTGCAAAAATATTTTAGGGAATCGATTTTTCCGAACAATGTGCAGTCAAAAAAGGAAATAATCTTTCAGAATGAACGATATCCAAAATTTACACAGAAATTTTGCTACAGACTCAAAATAATTTTCATCATTTTCTATCTACCAAATTGCAAAATACTAATTTTCATATCGTGAAATGTGGTTTTGCAATACTCCATCAAGAAAGGTTTTTTGCTACAAGAAGAGTTTCGATACAATCACAGCTTAAATCAACAATGTTTAAATGATTGTTGGATGAAAAATCAACCTTTCACTTTCATCGGCCTCTATTAAATTAAACTTTATTTGAAGGAGGACCGAGTTGGTGTGAGCTAAACAACATGAGAGTTTACGAAATGACGAGCTACCAGATATTCTGGAAGAGTAAAGAAGAAGACTTCTCTGAGAAGTGGAAGAAGTTGTCAGGGGATTGGAGACACACACGCACATTGCCACCCCCCACCCCCCTAACTACTTCATGAGTGCCATGGACAAAATACATGAGGAGCATTAGGCTCAAGTGGATTAGAGCAATCTTGTCTGTTCTTCCTCATCTTTTGTTTCTTTTTTCATTGGGGTAGAATGGAGGGAGAGCACCCCACCACGACACACATGATGTATGACCTCTCTCCCTCCCTCCTTTACACTTGCACCCTGAGAATTGTAGGATATGAAATTTTCATAGATTTCCCTGTCAAGAGAAGCCGAGAGAAAGTCTTGTGGGGCAAGCCATGTAAGTCAAGTCATTACAAGAAAATCCAAGTTGACTTTGGTCTACAAAATTCATAATATGAATTTTGTATGAGTCGACTGTCTCTCACCTTCCCCTTCCCCTCGTCTTCTTATTGAGGGACTCCAACGTCCAATTCCAAGTGACAGTGTTCACAGGCGTTAATAGTGTACAACTATCACACGATTTATAATAACTCTGGAACAGATTAGTATCTCAAAGGAGGAGGATGTAAGGTACGTGTGCGTCTGTGTGTGAATAGAAATTTACCAAAATTCCTATACACAAACAAACACACGCACGTCAAACTTACAACCTTTTAGTCGTGGAACCTTAGTAGTGTTAAATTTTGGTAGTGTTTATAGTTGAGATGTCTTAACCAAGGTCTTAGTCATCCCTTCACGGGAATGCACGAGTCAGTAAATATTTTCTTTCCCCTCTCTCTCGATAAGATGGTTGATGGTAATCCAAAATCCCACAAAGTGGACATTCCCTCCCTTCAATAATTCAGGTGAGTGTCAGGGAGGGATGAGGCATCATAGTTTCTTTTATGTGTCACTTGACAGTGACACCTCAATCCCCTCCTCCTTGGAAGTCCTCTAAGTACAGCTCCATTCATGTCAATTATGTAAAAGAAGCTGAGTATCACACACGCACACACACGAGGGGACATGAGTCTCATTCCCCATTTTTCAATACAAAATGACAATTTTGGTCAATAAATACAGTCTACATAATTTAAAACTGGTCTATTAATATTTCAACAGCACATTTTTATGTATTGCTGTAAAAATTCAATATTTCGACAATTCTATATAAAAATATATGCGCAATTCGTTTATAGGTCAAAATTTTTTTAATTTTGACTTTTGACTGACCTGCATAAATAAATGTTTTTGGACCGTTATGACTTTAGTAATAATCGTAAATCACTTTGAATTAGTGTAGTATGCATAGTTAAATAAATATGAAGTAGACACACGGGGAGGATAATGTCAACAAATTATGAGGTTCACAAAACACTGTCCGACCCTATTACCCGGGAGGTTCTCAATTTGTATGTTGTCATTGGTCGAGATTGAATTTTAGTTTGGGTGACAGGACAGGAAAAGAACGGACAAAAAAAGAACACACATTCCTACAAGTTGTGGACTTGGTGTTGAAGGACCTGACAGTTGGTCATCCCATCCCGGATCCTGTACACACACACCTACACATTACACACGCAGAGAGAGAGAGAGAAGACGGGGAGAGACAACCTTATTACTCTGGACAGACTGAATTAGAGTTTACGGATTGGGATAAAAATATCTCAAAATTGAGTTTATTGTGTGCAGTGTCAGGGAGAGGGAGAAGGAGGGTGGAGGGCGGAGGAGGGAGAGAGACAAATTCAATTTCGATGGTCGTCTCAAACCCCAATAGACATTTTTTTCCTCCAACAACATTGCAAGGGCAAAGGATCAGGGAAACACAACAAGAAAATGTAGAGGTGAAGGAACAAGAAGAGGAGAACAAGGTAAGATGGAGGATGAGGGAGGAGAGTTGGACAGAAATGCACAAAGACATTCAGCCTAGTTCTCGAACAACAACAAGGGGAAAAAAATGACTTTCTCTACTTGACTACACACGCACTTTCCAAATTGTATTTCTCCTTCCCTCTCTCCTTCAAGATACATTTTGTTGTCGTTATTAATCCCGGGTATTGTCCATGTGGACACATTCCACCTTTTTTTCAACTCGAATCTGTTCCTTCTCTTCAGGACCAGGAAAAAGCATTGTTTTGTATTTTTAATGGAACATGAATATCATCATTGTGTGTGTGCTTTGTGGATAAAATAAATTAGACGGTATAAAATCCCACAGTAATTGCGTGTCGTTATTACATCCACTAAAATTATCATCTGTCAATCATCCCTCTCTTAAAATCAAATTATGTAAACTTTGAGTCAATGTGCAACAAAAATTTTGGTTACAATATTAAAAAGTTGAAGAAAATACCAAGGGAAAGTTTTTCAAAAACAAGTAGAGGAGGAGGAGGAGGAGGAGGAGGACGAGGAGGAGGAGGAGGAAGATATGGAGGGGGTTGGAAGATGGAGAGATGAAAAAGGATTGGGAGATGTATATTTACTGTCCCCATTGAACACATACAAAATAGATGAAGAGGATAAAGAGGAGGAGGAAGACTTTGGCTAAATTTGATGGAACAGTGACAAATGAGCACCATTTGAATGGAGAGGAGGTAATAATGGCTGGAAATCAGTTGGTTGGAATTGGTTACTACTTCTTCCTCCTCCATATACACTGTGTGTGTGTACACACATACATTTACTACACAAACACAAGACACACGGGAGAGAGCGTCAGTCTTAGAAAAAACGAAATATTTTGTAAGAAATTCCGCTAGTAAATTGGTTGGCTCGGATTTCCCATGGGACACCACACCATGCCACACACACATAGACACACACACAGTGAAAGTTTCCTCAAGTACTACACACACAAGGTAGTGTGTGTCTGTATTCCCTATAATGCGAAGTATATAGACTTGTAACATCCCCCTCCATCCACCCTCCATCTCTTGTAGCTTGTCGGGTTTTTAGTGTGTGCGTGTGTAAAGTGTCAATACAAAGATACTCACCAGACTAAAACTAGATAACTTTTTTTTCTCGAGGAAAGGAAAGACCAAAGAAGGAAGAAGCTGAGCACAAACAAGACGAGGGAAAGTAAAGGTTGTGGAGAGACGGAATGCACGGCTCTCTCCCTCCCTCTCATTCTGTCTACTATTATGTATCAATCGAGGAGAAAACAGCTTGTGTGTTCAGTTTACTTCGTATGTTCTAGTCCATACACTAAAAAATCCGAATGCACTCTTTGGCCTGGCATTTGCATTGCTATGAAAAAAAAGTAAAAGGAAATATCCAAGTTTGACTTGAATTTTGGTGGAGGTGGTGGAGGTCGACGAAGAAAGAGGGAAAGGTACAAGAGTCGGAAAGAGAAAGCAAGAGAGAAGGAGATGGGGAGAAGAGGGAGAGGCATTTTCCATGTCATGTCTAGTCTATTATGGGACGACAATGAGGCCCTATCAACTCTCTTGTGGCTTGTATTATTCACTACGTTTGCAACCAATTTTTTCCCCTCTCTTCTATAAACTCCCCACTCCAACTGTCCATATATGTACTCTTTTGAGGGACGCAGGAGACAGGCTGGGACAAAAAAATCTATGTCGCACCAGTCTCATTTAAAATGAGTCATTGTAATTGGCTCAGAGTTGAGAGATTCCGATGGACATTCCCACATAGAGAGAAAGTAGGAAGAAGAGAAAGTTGGAATCCTGGAGAACAAGAAGAAGGAGAAAGTGGGAGAGTGCATTGCGACAAAAAAATAATCTTTATGACACTCGTGTTCTTCTCATATATTTCCCATAATATTATAATACACACAAGAAGATCTGAGCTTCAGCTTTGGCCCAAGTCTTCCTTTTTTCTACAAGTGAGGCAGAGGCAGGTAAGGTATATTAGGACGGGTCATAAAAAATGTTCGTAGCCAGCCACAGCTTATCTTTTCCTCCCCCTCTTCCAGTCCCTTCCTTTCTCTCCTGATATTCCTTGATAAAGGTGTCTCAAAAATATTTAGTATGCGATGCGAAGCCACATTTATCAAAGTGAGAAGAAGTGAGACAAGCTTCATTTATTTTCCCATCGTTTTCCTCCCCCTTCTTCTCCTCTTATCTTCCTCCCTTAAATGTCTTAACCTTCTCCTCCAGGAGGGAGATACAAATATGAGACTAATTTCTCTTTGGGCTATTTCCTGACATCGCAATGTGTCTCATTTTGGACGATTGATTCATCATGCTGTGTGTGTGCGTGTGTACACACAGTGTGTACAACTTACATCCACCCACGTGTGTGTGTGCCTACGTACACATTACTACACATCAAGTGATCCGATTATGACAATTTGACATGGTCACATCCCGGTTAAAAAATGTTTCCGTTGACAGATGAAGAGGGGCTTCTGGATCTGCTGTCCTTGTTCTCTTTCGTCCTTGACTAGAGATAAGAATGGGAGAAGAGAGGGTTGAACACACAAGACAGATTGCCTTGTAAGTTTGACCAGAGTTTTGAAGACGTTAGTCAATGAAAAGTTCCTCGTGTGCCTTCGTGTGTGTGTGTGTGTGTGTGGGATGCAAAGGAATGTGGGATGGTTGAGTCGGGGAAAGTCAGAGAAAGGCGGAAGGAGATAGAGATTGACTACGTAGCGGGGAGAAAGTAAAAGAAAGCAAGACTCTTCTATCTCTCTCAAGTCGAGGCTGACTGTGACTGTGACTAAACAGACTGGAGCGGAAGAAGAAGGGAGAAGGAGAAGGGAGAAACCAAACGTGGGAAGAAAATGAAATACCCAGTTAGTTGCATAATGCATGGGCGTGGAGGCGGGAGGATCCTACTGGGACTGTATGGATGGACTGATCCTGTGGGATAACTCTTTCCCTCCATTCCCCTCCATGGTGGAGGGAAAAAAACTCATGTTTTACAAGACACTGGAGAAATGGTCTGACACCAGTTGCCAGTTTGCCTACTAAAGGTTTCCCATGGCACCATTACAAATTGCAAGACTATCATCTCTCTCCATCTACTCAAATTCTGAACGAGAGCCGCTCACTCACCCCGTCCTCTCACTCTCTCTCTCCCTGTCTCTTTCTGTGTGTGTGTCTCTATCCAGGTCCTTACGTTGCATTACAACCACTACAGTCTCCCTGAATCCTCTACTTTTGTCCTCCTTTCTCTTCTCACCCAACGACAAGTGTCTTTCATTGTAGTCCTTTCTCCACACACCCTACATTCCATACTCAATAAACAAGGAGGGGAAGAGGGATAAGATCCACAGTATTTGTTCAGGACCTGCTCAAGTTGTCCATCATCTCACGTCCCTCTCTTTCTCTCTCTCTCTCTCTCGTCAGTCAGGATGGGACTTTGGAATGGAGGGAGAGGAGTTGGTTGAAGGTCTGATCGTGAGTGAGAAACCAGCACGTCCACACAGCACATCATAAACGCTTTTGAGCTGCTCTGGAAGAATCCCTCTTTTCCCCTCCACACACATATCCAAGCCCAAGTGTGTGTGTGTGTGGAAGTGCGTGTAAAGTATTTGGGATTTGAGTAGAACTGCGTATAAATGTGGTGCGAGGGATCGCTTAGTTAAATACTTATACATTTGGCTGGGGCTTTGGGGTGCGAGTCTTCCTCTCTCTCTCTCCTTTATGTGTGTGTCTGTGTGTGGGGATATGAAAAATGTCAAAGATGAGTGAGAAATATTGCCAATATCCGGCCCTTAATAGCTCCATTTCCACTTCATTATGGTCATGAAGAATTTTAATTGAGCCGTCCAATGTCGACTGTCACTGTCGGCTCTTGTCTCTCTCCCCCTTATAGTCTACACAGAGAAAGGAGGGGAGAAACAAGAGTTTGATTACCTTGATTTTGCTCAACATTAAATTCCCGGGCATAAATAAACTCATTCAAATCTGGCATTGGAGAAGGTCACAATAATAGAAACAACTTAAAGTTTAAATGCACATTTGAGTGTGCATCGCCTCTTCCTTTTTGTGCATCTATTTATGTACAAGAGTGCTGGGGATTATACGTGTTATGTGGCATGTAATGGATGGATTGACGAGAGGGTTAAGAGGGAGAACTTTAAGAGGAATGAAAATGCAAAGAGGGTCAATTAAATGAGCCTCAGCTCTCGCTAATGGCTCTATGACACAGCTTACACACTCACATTAGTGATGGCATATAAAAGTTGAAATGAAGGAGGAGGAGAGGGGGAATGGCAAAAAGGTACAATCACATAACAGACAGAAAGAGAGGAAGAGAGAGAATGTGTGTGTGTGATGGGATTTTGGCATGGTGACGACGACGGGAGGAGGGGAAAAGAAATTCTTCGGCTCATATCCAGAGAGAGTGTAAGGAAAAAGAGGAAAACTCTTGATAATCCTCCAGATGATGTCCACACAAGTCCGGCTACATCGAATTTAGGAGGATTAAAAGGAGTGAGTCGTTGAGACCAAGTTGAGTAACTACAAGGGACACACACAAACGTATGTACGGAGAAAGCCGAGACTTTTGGAAGGTATTTCTTCCTCTCCCTTGTGTAATATGGGTGTCCTTATGCTTTACCCACATATTGTTACAGAGAATAAATGTTGGTCTTCCCATAACACAAATGCGTACAAGCTTCTCTCCTTTTTCTACGGGATATGGAAAAGCTGAGAATTAGAGTCATGCCTCAAATACGCACGGTCTAAGCTGAGGCCAAGGAAAATGGCGACACACACACACACTCCCTTTTTACAATGTGTGGAAGAAAGGACGGGAAGAAGGAGGAAAATTATAAGAAATAGGCAAACTTCCTTAACACAAGGTGATAGCCTTGAGAGTGTGTGTGTACTTGTAGAGAGAGAGAGAGAGAGATTCTCAAATGAGAAGTAATTATTAGGGAGAAAAGTAAGGAGGGGAAATGCTGGAGGGGGAGAGAATCCAAGTCTCTCAGCCAGCACTAAAATGAGGCATCATTTCCATGGCAAATGTCACCAAAAGACCAAGTGAAACACACGCACGGAGGCAGGGAATGGACTTTCATCATTTTGTAAGTACCTACACACACACACACTACACACACTCCCTTATGCTCCAATGGGACGGTTGTGGCGGGATTTCCTTACGAGGACTAAAAGGAAATGCCGCCACATAACTGTTATTATTGTCTTCTGTGGTGCAATTAAATCATGAATATTTTGTGTGTCTCAACTCTTTCTCCTTTCTCTCCCCTCTCTCATGTACATCTACATGTGTGAGTGTGTGTGTACGTACTCCTTTCAATTCTCATACCTCAGTGCTCACACAATCATCACACACATCCACCAAATCTCTCTCTTGTTCCTCTTTGATCCAAGTTTAGCTTTAACTCCCGTCTCACTCCCAGCCTCCTCCTTCCTACGCAGTCGTCTAATACCTCCATCAAAACACACCCGACCTTGTCTTTTCATCAAATTTCATTTCATATCAATCTCCTCTGCCCTCTCAACTTTCTCTCATCGTACATATTCCACACATATGCTCATTTCACCCTTTCTCCCTCCTCCCTCCCTTCCTCCAAACCCCAGAAGGAAAACGAAAGAACGCCCA
Source organism: Pygmarrhopalites habei (assembly GCA_009870185.1). Taxonomy (NCBI): domain Eukaryota; kingdom Metazoa; phylum Arthropoda; class Collembola; order Symphypleona; family Arrhopalitidae; genus Pygmarrhopalites; species Pygmarrhopalites habei. Next base: position 23,032 of record WJFB01000275.1, on the reverse strand, counting down.
TTTGAACATCTGTATGAATTCAAACGGTCTTAATTGTCTATTTCAAACTCTCTCTCTTTTCTATCATCACAATACGAAAGGGGTAAACTCCAATTTCCTTCCACGTATCCGTGTACTCTGCATTTCACTCAATTTTAACCTCCCCTCTTCTTCCTACCGTAAAATCTTTTCTCCAACCCCCACTTAAGTTTCTGAATGTCAATCCAAGAAACTTAATAACATTCTTCACTCCTTTTTCTCCATTTGACAATTAACGCTGGCTAAAATCGCACAAAATACATTTTCGAAAAAGATTGTACTTAAAGCACGCAGACCTGGCTATAAAATACAAGTTTACGGTGTCTAAAGTTTTGACTGTGTACATCAAGAAATAATTACGCTATCCTGTGTACGAAAATTAGTAGTTTACAAAGAAAAGTTTTTAATTTTTGTACATTAAGCTGGCAGAGCAACTCGTAGATTTAATTTATAGTTTTGAAAAAACTGCCGAAAGGAAATGTCTTAAATCCTCTGTCCTCCCTCTTTCTCTCTCTCTCTCTCTCTCTTTAGAAAATAACCGTCAAATAAGAGTTGTTCATTTAATTTTTTCCTCCTCTGGATTTATCCAGTTTACACAGTAGAGATGACGACTGGGGGAAAAAATCTTAGGCTAATCATTTGGAAGAATCTGCAAACGTTTTTTCCCTCTCTTTCCGTGTACAGCCCTCCTTTGACAGTGAGTTTGACAGGATCCCTAATCCGATTGATTAATAGGCAGAGTGTAAAGGAGGAAGGGAGAAGGAGGGGAAAACCCCATGGATTCATTTAGATCGTTATATAATGTTTTTTGGAGGGGAGAAAGAACAAGGGAAATGTTTGACGTGAAATGCGTTTATACGGACGGTTTGTACAGATACGAGCATTCCAAAGAATCGCCTGTAAAAGAGAGAGAGGGGAAAAGTGGAGCAGACCGAATTTTTGTCTTCCTTCTCTCTCCTCCTCTATCTTCTCTGTTCCTCTGTCTTGCACACCAACGAAGGTGGTACTAATTAAACGTAATGAGAGTGAGAGTGGAGGGGTAAACAAAGCAAACTAATTTATTTGTCTGGCTGGATGGGTGGCTGGAGCTTGAAAATTGTGTATTAAATAGAAGGGATGATTCTCTATTCATTTCCTTCTCTCCTGCCCCCATCAACAGCACACTAATAGCCCGGCCATTCTTTCTTCCTCTCTCTTTCTCTTTCTCTTGGTGTGTGTGTGTGTGGAGTTTAACCTGGTGTAAATGTTTGTTGTGCATTTTTAATCCTTCTGAACTCAATCCCATCCTAGTCCAAATTAAATATACAACCACTTTGTGCAATCCTCTTCCCTCTACAAAATTTAAGGGTATTTGATGAGCATTTTAAAACTGTTTAAGTTGTAGAATTCGGAGGGACACGTTGGATTAATTCCATTAAAACCGGTCACGTGTAAATTAAAAATTAAAATCATTTCTGAGCACACAATTTTTGATCACAATAGTGTTTGAAAATAAATATCAGACAATTTTCCTCCTTAAAATCCATTCGACTCAGGTGTGCAGCGGTTGCAGAAAAATGTGTTTTGTCTCCGATTCGGAACATTCGAATATGCAGAGAATATTGTGTACCTCTAACTCGGAGATGGAGGTAAACGACAGATTTTGTCACGTTTAAAAACATGCGGAAACGTATGAGGACCCATGCAGAGATAATTTGCGGTTCTGTCTAAAGCTCTGATGTGGATTTTGATTTCCGTTTCCCTTCTCATCCCCAAAAATGAAATTATGATGAAGGGACCGGACTACTGAAACTGACTGACTGAAAAGTGTCTGTCAAAATTCTGTGGTCCGAGTAGGGCAGGATATCTATTTACTATTTAATCCGTCCATTACGTTATTAGATGAGCTAAATAATATAGTTATTGAGGGTTCGGAGAGAGAGAGGAGGAGAAAAGTCTTCACTGTCTCTCTCATTCCATCCAGAGCGTCTAGTTTAGTTACAACTGTTGGGTTGGGTTGTGATAGGGACAAACAATGGTGGATTGTACAATAGAGAAGGAAGGAGGGAGAGAGTAGTAGTGTGTTTTCAACATGATGGAGAGGAACAAGAAGCCACCTTTAATGATGAGTCATTAGTGCTGGCTCATTATTTCAGTCATGATTTCTTCTTCTCTTTTCAGACCTTCTTTCACCCTCTCTCTCTCTCTGAGGCCACCGGCCGTGATGTGCGACTAACTTTTGATTTGACTCTCTGTTCTCCGTGTATGTGTGTCTGTCTCTCTCTACGACTGTGTTGTTTGATAGGTAGGGGGACAGAGATAAAAAGAAAAAGTCAGTCAGTCAGCCATCATATCCGGATATAGAGACACAGAGAGACAGAGAAAGAATGAAACGTTAATCTCACCATTTCTCAGATTGTAGCTTTTGTGCATTTGTACCACAGATGAGGTCTTCCAGTCTCTGTACGACGCGACACAGGACAAATTTAGAAGGGGAGAGTAAAACCCCATGAGAAACTATCAACATTTTCTCTCTCCTTTTTTTAAAGGGACTATTAGGCATAACACATGATGAGATCTAATAGTGAGAACTGTGTGTGTGTGAATAGTTTGCATCCAATTTTTACGGGAGGAGGAATGAGGAGAAGGGAGGATGATGATGATGGTGATGATGATGAGGAGGAAAAAGTGAATTATAGAAGAGTGGAATAAAAAGAAGAGTCACTGAAAAGTGACTGCAGAAGTGAGGGAAGAAGGAAGGGTGGGGGTTGAAGGGAAATGGAAGCTAGAGAGGATGTTCTGGAGTTGAGGATTCGAGAAAAAGTAAGGACTATGTAGTTGTGTGTGTGTGTGCGGGATGTATAGGGAGTGTGTAGTGTGTGGGGGAAGGTGTGTGTGAACTATAAAGAAACTTTATTAAGTTTCGAGACGCAACCGTTTCAATTTGTTCCGGTTGTCACTTGGAACATGATGAAAAACAAGCAGAATGGCCCTTTCCCTTTCTCCTCCAAGGATCACCCTAGTATACAAAAAGTAGCGAGAACTCCTCCTTCTCCTCCTCTTACACTCTTGTCTCCCGCTTGTCAATGTTTATAACCACCAAGCCAGAACGTATTGCCCGTCATTACGACGGTGAAACAGGTTAAAAAATATCACATTTCTCCCACTTTCTCCCTCTCTCCCTTTCTTTCTCTTTATCCTCGAACAATGGGAAATGCACTGGCGGGGGCAGTGCAACGTCAATGGCAATGAGCGACTCCTTTTCTCTTTTTTCTTGCCTACTTTCACCTTCTCTCCTTTTTTGTTGCCCCGCCAATTCGAAACTTAACTTTTCAACTTTTTGACGACTCTTGTCATTTAATCCCATATTTTTTTGTCATGCTTCAATCCAAATCTCCTAGCTTACAAAATAAATCCTTCCTCTCTCTCTCTCACTCCTTTCCCTACTTTCTCCAGTTTCTTTTTTTCTCTAGTCTAACAAACAGTCGAGGATCCACATTAAAAGAGAGTTGTGTTCTCACAAAAAGAAAGGGAAGAGAAAGTTCAAATGTCATTGTGTAATATTTATAGGTGTACAAATAAATGACTTATTTTATTTTGTCGAAATTTATTCCCTTCCAAAAGTTTTGTCACGGTGTAATTGAAATTGCTCGTCGACAAATCGACAGGGTCCTCTGCTCTTTCAAATGGGCCAAAACAAGGGAAGAGATGTACCTGGGTGAATTTTATACTTTTCTCTCTCTCTGAGAAAGGAAATCCATATTGGCAGATTGGATGAGGTGAAGAGTTAGAAGATGTAAGGTTCTCTCTCTCTCTCTCTCTCTCTCTCTCTCTCTCTGTGCAATTGGCTGCATAATGGGATGTGGGGGAACGAGAGAATGGGCCCGTAATATTAACGTTGAGAGTCATAGGATGGAATGTGCCTTCATGTTGTACACATACAACATGTGTGTGTGGAGAAGGGGAGAGATGGGAGAGGGTGCAAAGGTAATTACAGAATAGGAGAATTTATTTGCGAGTAGAGACGGATCAAGAGCCATTAATGGTTTCGTAGAAAAAGGTGGGAGAAGGTAGGATCAGAGCTAATTATCTGAGGCAAGAAAGATAGCTGACAGTGCGTGGAGGTAAAGGAGTTTTTGGGTGCCTTCACAAGGCAATTGAGGTCGAATTACAGTTACAGCAGCTCCCCTCCTTCTCCCTTCATGAGTGTGTGTGTGTATGGAGGGCCGTTAACATGTTTCGACTTTCCTTTCTTCGACACCTAAAAAGGTGTTTGGTCTATAGAGAGAGGGAGGGAAAGAGGTAATACTTTTTTCTTTTTTTCGTAACTGGAGAAAGGTACCAAGTTCCTTTCTCTTTCTTTCATGAAGGTGATGGAGGAGGAGGGAGGCAAGATAACATATTTGGTCTGACTTGAAGAGGAGACAGAGTAGAGTGAGGAGGAGGTGGTGAGATGAAGGTGGTAGTCGCCAACAACAAGAACAGCGAAGGAAGTAGCCAATGGTGAATGTCAATGGTGAGGAGGGGAGAGGAGAGAAAGTAGAAAGAGAAAGGGGGAAAAAAGCAAAGCAATAATGGAAAGACGAGAAGAGTGTGATGAGTGGATTTAAGAAGGAGACGAAGGGAAGAGAGGGCACTATGAGAAGCCTGTTAGATAGCAGATAAAGTTTTTCCCTCAGCCCTCAGTTTAAGTCCTCGTATCAAGCGAGAACAGACAGACAGGCTTCTCACTCAGAGAGAGAGAGAGAGAGTTGAGGCGGGGGCTCAGACTGTTTCTTCTCTCGCTGCTAAGGGAAAAGTAGGAACAAGGAAAGAGTAAGAGGGAGAAAGAAAGACACAGTGACTAGCGATTTTGGGTTTTTCATGGATAAATGGAGATTGCAAGTGTTGGCTCAAGACTCTTAGTCTTGACTGAGGAAAGGAGGGTGTGGGTCAAACTTGCCCTCCTTCTGTCCTTCTCTTCCTCTCTCCGCTTTCTCTGTGTCGTCTTTCACTGCAGAAGAGAAAGCGACTATCCTACAGATAGCTGTCTGTGTACAGGAATTCTTTCTCACTTTTTCTTTTCCTCTCTTCCACTCACTCTGACCACTAATTGGTCTCGTAGAGAGAGAAGGGGAAAGGCAGTGAAATGGAAATACAGAGAAGGGATGACATGTGTGTGTGTGAAAGCTCATTGTTCTTCCTCCAACACTCTTTGCTAAATACAAAATACCCCCATGATCAAAGCACGACATAAATGGAGCAAAGATTTATACATCCACCTTTTTCTCTATCCCCCACACAGACACATTTAGGACCTGGAAAAGCGAAAACCAAATAAGGGCTTCTTGCAGAGAGAGAGAGAGTGGGTGTGTGTGTGTGGGAGGGCCTTTGCTACTTGAATATGAGAGAGGAGGACTAATTCTCCTCTCATAGAGGAAGAGGAAGAGAAATAGAGAGGGAATCTAGATCTTGACTATTCTGTTGTAATGCAATCAAGAGTGTGAGACGTCCAGATATCTGCAAATAAATTTCTAATGGGGGGAAAGTGCAGAAGGAAACTCGCCCGAGTCGTCCGTATAATAAAATTACTCTATTCCCAAAAGAAAGTTGTAAGGCTTCATATCTCGGCAATGAGACTCTTATTACGATTCATAATGTAGATCTACAGCCTCCAAAGTTAGTCTCCCTCTCCCTCTCTCCTCCTCTCTCTCTTGTGTGTGTGTGTCTGAGGAGGGGCCACTCTCAGCAGCATCTCACCCTCCCTCATCATAACACATACACACGTATAGTGGTGTACACACACTCTCTCATTCCACGTTTACGATTTCAGTTACCTCTTAGCAGATCCTCCTCCCTTTACAAACGCATTTTCTCTCTCTCTCCGTCTCCATATATATTGTATATAAATGGAGGAAAAGACGCACCGACTAAAAGACAGTCCCGTATTACTTAACTCGTTGAAACTCTCATTACACGTGAATGTATGTTCTTGGGTGTGTACGTGTGTGTGGAGGTATGGGTATACAAACATTTTTTATATAATGGTAATGTTGAAGGGAGTGTAGGAGAGAGAAAGCAAATTAAACTGACTCTACAACAACATGCATCTGCACTGGAGGAGGAGGAGGGGTGGGTTATTGTCGGTGAATCTCCGTTTCTCTCTCTCTCCCTCTCTAAGCTTCCATGTCCATCATAAAACTAATGTACCTTTGCACATTACCCGGACGCAAAAAACGGACCGGGAGGAGGATGAAGGAAGAAGACTGTAGATTTAGAAGCGAGAGCGGAAAAAATCTCAGAGTCAGACTCAATCTGCCATCGTAATCGCCAAAGAGTAGGTGACCAGTAGTTTCAGTTTCCTTCCATGCTGTCTCTCTCTCGCTTGTATGTGTGTTAGTCATGTGAATAGAGTCTTTGCGTGTACTACTAATAATCAGTCCAGTTTCCTACAGTTCAACTCAATGAGAGAGAGTCGTCTTCTTCTTGAGAGTCATAAAGACTCCTTCTTGTACTCCTCCTTCCTTTCCTCTGTAAAAAACGATGAAAGGAAGGAGAGCATTGAAAAAGGAGTTAAGAAGTCTCTCTCCTCTTCTCCTGATCACGCAATAACAAAACAACCTTCACTCTGTGTGTGTGTGTGTTCTTGCCGCCCTACTCACTACTCACTCAACAAAAGTGAGGCTTGAAACACACACACCCTCACCCTCTCCCTCTACATCGGAGAGAGAGAGAGGAAAAAAGGGGTCCCTTGATATATACAAAAAGCTCGACATGTATATATGTAGACAAGCTCTGCTGCGTGTGTATGTGTGTGTGTGGTGTAGGACGAGTGGCTGGAAATTTCAATGAATTTCATAAAGTTTACGTGAAATATGTTTCGCCTGGGGATTGTGGGGAAGTGATCCAAAGTGTGGAGAGATAGAAATGAGCAAACTAGGCTTCTCTCCCAGTTTAGTTTATAGTCTAGACTTTGTACTGGTATTTAGGATGAGGATGTGAATGTACAAGGAGCCACACACGCACTCCCTCCCCCAATCTCTCTCTCAGAACACACAAAGAGAGAAAGAGACTACTTTTGAATTTACAAAAATAATTGCAGTGCATTTATACAAAGTTTTGTGGAAAAAGTTGGTGATGAAGGATGACGAAGAGAGGGAGAGAAAGAGGACCACGAGGGTGGAGACAAGAGTCTTGGAGCGACGACAACTCCGTCTGAACACACACAGACACACACTGGGCAAAAACTATAGGGCCAAGTCATATATGGAGAGGACAGAGTTCGTCTTTTCGACTTGTACATGTCTCCCAAGACAAAAACGACATGACAATTAGCTTCTCATGCAGTGTACTCTTTCTCTCTCCCTCTTCCTCTCCCTCTCTGTGGATGTTGGGAAGAGACAATTAAGCGGTGGCTGTAATTCATTTCTTCCACCCTCAACTCTCCACGATGACAGTTGCCTTTTCTCATCCCTCTTTCTCTCTCTGAGATTCCCCTGTGTTTCAACACCACCGCCTCTTCCTCTCATACTGTATCTCAATATCTTCATGCCTCCGCCCCATACACCATACCACACACACACAATGGGGAAAGTGGCAACTATTTTCATTCCCCCTCTCTCTACAAGTCAACTATTCCTCCTCTTTTCTCCTAAATAGAAAATACAGACACACACACATTGAGAGTTTATTACCAAGTCACACTTACTAACGTTATCTTTTATAATTCTTGTCTCATCCTGTCCTCCCCTCCTCTGATTTCAGTGTGTAGTGCCAGTGCCGCTCACCCTACCCTCCTTTCCCACTTTGACTTTTTGTGTCCTTTGCCCTCGTGACATTCCCGTGCTCTCATTTCTTACATACAATGGACCACATTACACAGATCCCTCCCCTTCTTCTCCTCTTCCTCCTCTACTGCGCCACTGTATCTAAATAATTGGCACAAAGAAATTTAATCTGGAGGAATTTCAACTTGGAAATTCCATCTGGGGTGCGAGGGAGAGAAGCAGGAGAGGAGGGAGTCCATTTAAAAATTTAATCCAATTTAAATTGTTTTTACCGATCCCCTCTCTTTCTTTTCTTGTATACATCAGTTAGATATGTATATTAGGAAATTGGTCTCCGTACAAATTATGGGGGAGAAAGAACTGATAGAGCGAGAGAAAGAGATTCAAAAAGGAAATACATACAAATTTTTCCTGTTCATTTTCAACCCCCCACCTTGGATCCCTCTTTCTTTTTTTGCCATTCCATTCTATCTCTCCTCCCTGTCTGCCTATTAAATGAAAACTTGATGCTCGTCGGGACTGGAGGTGAGTCGATCCAAGAGATTTTACGAGATGTGAAATCTGAGTGTGTGAGTGTGAAATCTGTACAAGTGTACAACAACAGATTTCGACCATGAAAGTAGGCATTTCCTATTCAAGACTCCATAAAAGATTGAACGGCAGGGAGGGTCCGATCAGAATACTAATGACTTCATATCAACTCATCCACTGCCACTTGATCCGAACCGCCCTCCACACACACACACTTACTCTCACTCCTACGTTGAAAAACAGGAGGTCCAGTTTGAGAGAGAGAAGATGGGGAAAAAATTTTCGGAAGGAGCAAACTATTCAAAAACAATAGTTGTCAGTCCCAGCGGAAAACTGCTGTACATACCAAAACCCGGGATTTTCCCACACACACACACAGAGAAATGTCTGTCGAGTCAACAAGTTCCCCCACTCACAAAACGGAACGTCACATCAAAGGCATATTCTCCCTTTTGACTTCCCCTCATCCCCCTTTAACTACTAAATGTTATTTCTAGTACACGAGATCTGTGGTGAGGATGACTCTTGTCGTTGCAAAATGTCAAGTGGCTACTCTCTCCTCCTTGTCATCCACCCTTGTGTGTTTATCCCATGTTTTCTGTCGAGTTGGGTCGTGGTCGAATTACCCACTTTCCCCGACTTTCATCCCCCACTTCCAAGGTATGCTGCCCACGGAGAATGCCAATCATTCTCAGACCATAAATAGAATGTGGGATTTTGCGGATTATTTTTACGGGAATTCAGCACTCTCTACCCGTTTTATACTGGCGGTGGGGTGTGGGTGGGTGGAGAAATAGATATTTTGTAAGTAGATTAATAGGGAATAATTATTTTGAATTACTCACCGCTATATCCTTCTCCGTTGTTGGTCGTAATAATCGTGATCGTTGTGGTGGTCGTTGAAGGGGCTGAGTAGAAAATTAGGAAAATTTAAATCCGCCAGGATGACATGATTATGATCCAGTACAGTCACTGTGTGGGTTTTTAGCATGATGAACTCGGCCACGAGAAAATAGGGAGAAAATCCAATGTTAAGGGAAAGCGGGAGGGAAAGTCACCACAATCACAAAGAAAACTCCCAAAAACTTTTTTATGGCTTCTCACAATGAACTGAGTCAGAACAGAGGATGTTCTAGTTTTTTCACAGACCACCACCACACAGTTTCAATTTTTTCTCTAACATTTGCACATGTGAAATTTCAATTTGCAAAATTTTCTGTCCAAATTTTTGTTCGTTTTCTTTCTTGAAGCAAAAAAATGTTGTAGGAACTTTAGAAGAGTCACGAAAGTGGAGAAAGACTATAACATTTTTTTAGACAAATGTCACCCCTTCAGTCTAAAAATTTTAAAACTCAAGTTATTCATGTTGACTTTCAGTTTTTATCAAATATTTTACTCTCCAATTTTAAATTCCATTTTTAATAATGTGGCACTGGAGTATTTTTGGCAATTTTCACAAAATTTTCCCATCAACAAGAAGAAAACTCAAATTTCAAAATTTGAGAGAGATGTAAGATTTTAAAAAGTGAAAATTTTCTTTTTTCTTCCTCAGAAAAAAACATTGTGTATTATTTCGTGTTGGATTTCCATGGAGGGAAAAGGATCGGTTGGTTTAGTCGTCGTCCAAAACTGGAGCCGGAATGAGTGAGGCACCCCGATTTATACAAGAGAAAAGACTGAGACGGAAAGAAAGAAACAGAGTGACTGCTTAGGCTTGTGCCCGTACTCTCGACTTGAGGCATGGCATGGCATGGGTGGTGGTGGTGAGGTAGAACGGGTAGGAAAGCAATGGCTAAAACCGTCCATATGCCCTCACAATGTGTGTGTGTGAGGGAGAGAGGGAGAAGGAGGGGATGTGGGGGATAGAAAATGTAGGAATTTTCATGGTCCAAAATGTGCGCGGGAGAGGCTGGGTAAAGAATCAATGTATGTACCGCGGGGGCACATGCAAATGAAATGTAAATCTACATGATCACTTGAGACACACCAGATTACAGGTTTGTAATGACTTGCGATTTGGCCCATGGTCCTCCGTGTCACTGTCTCTGTCCTCAAGAATCTTTTATAGGAGAGTCCTCATTTTAAAAAACAAATCACACTCATGTCATCACCAACCTCTGCCCTAGTCCCTGTCTCTGTCTAGCCTAATCGAAAATACTCCTCAATCCCAGATTTTCTCCCTCCGAATGCATGTGCTGGGATGCGGGAGGAGGAGGTCAAAGACACACAGCTGCTTCCGAGTCTCGTGAACTCTTATTTTTAAACCTAACGTACATAATCGTGGATTACATGTAGAAGGTGAAAGTGAAAGTAGAGGGATAGGGTCAAATAATTTTTGACACGAAAGTCGTTGTGTAGAGGGAAATCTTGTAGGGAAATTGAGTGAAAACCTATCAAATTCCACACATACACACACACACACAAAGTGTTGTATTGGTACTAGAGGTCCTATTTGATACAAAGAGAAAGGCAGAGGAGACAACAGAGAATTTAGAGGATTGAAATTGGGGGTTGCGGGGGTTTTAGTTTTTAGAAGTACAGACACACACAGAGAAAGAGAGAGTGAAAGGAGTGGAGGCTGGAATAAAAGGGAGAGAGGAGGAACTCTTGTGGAATTCACATTGTAATTTTAATCCCTGTGGTCCATAGGAGAAAGACTTTCTTCAGCCCTCTCCTCTCTCTCGCCTCTCAAATCCATGAAGATAGTGAATTTTGAATGAGAGGAAGAGGTAGGAAAATCATGGGAAAAGATGTGTAGTGTTGGTAAAGGAAGAAGATACACACACAGACCAGGATTAGATTGTAAATTATAAATTGGAGTCTTTGTATGAGGCGATTAACTGTTCAACTCCCTCTCTCTCTCTCCAGTAACCCCCATTTTACCCTCCTGGTCTCTCGTATTCATGTGTATGCTTATATGTATTTTAAGGGATACAGAGAGCATAGCTGGTCATCCAACGGTTGAACACGTTAAATCTGTCATGGACTCTGTTACACATGTTCCTCTTCTCCTCCACCTCCTCTCTTACGTAAAGTTGGAAAGGTACAGACTGTACAGAAGAAAGGGAGGAGGAGGGAGCTCGTGTATTTAATAATTAGTCTGTCTTACCATTTCTTCGAGTTTGATTGTAGGGTTTGAGAGAGTTTAACCCGTCCCCCCCCCCTTCACTTGACTCACTAAATAATGGGTCACAATATTACTGGATACCGTAATTTAAATATTATTTAGAACCATTAAATTCACATGCTACGTTAAATGTTCCTCCCTTCCACTCTCTCTGTCTCTCTTCACAATGTAAAGTTTACATCTATATACGTGGTACATGAGGGAGGGGGAGATTTCGGAGATTTAATATTTTTTGTACTCCAATGGGAGAACAATGGCGATGACGGGGATTGATGAAGGATGGACGGGTTTTTTAATTGTTATTATTTACTCTCATGCTCTTAACCACTTTGCTATTATACGCTTTCTCCAAGATACTCATTCTCTCCTCTCCTTCTTGGATTTCTCCAACTCTGTTTCTTTCTAATGTCCCTCGAGTGTCGATATGTGTCGGACTTGAAGTGCACACACCGAAACACACCTTTAGAGAAAAAAATACACGCTCAAAGAACCTCAGCTCTTCGTGGTAGTATTTTTTAATGATAATGTTTGATATTAAATATCGTGCAAGCATATTATTATCAAGTGTGGTACGGCGCCTTGAGTGTGAAATAAAATATCTGTGTGAGTTCTGGATGGTGGCAATGGTGCTGGTGTGGTGGTGGTGTGTGTGTGGTGGACAAGTGACTGGGGGTTGAAGAGAGAGAATGAACGAAATGATTTCTCATTTCAGGAAATTCATGCTCTCCAACAATAAGTCACTGATGGCTTGACTTTGGAACAATTTTATGAGGCTCAATCAAAACAGCATATATTTAGGGTTCGTGTAAAGGTAAAAAGAGCATCCGGAAAGCGTGAAGGTTTCTGGCCACAGCGAGAGAGAGAGAGAGAAAGGGAGAGAGCATGATATACTAGAGGAGTGTACAAGAGAAGGAAGAGAAAGGGGTTCAAAGTTAGGCGGAAGCGTTTCGGCGGCACCCCGACAATGTTTTATTGCTGGGGTCATTTGTATTGCACAAGTCATGCACGACTATTTCGATGTAATCTTTTTTCCACCACTTTCTCTCTCTCTCTTCTTTCCCTTTATTCCTCTCTCTCTCTCCATTATGTATGTATGGAAACAGGATTTTTGTACAAAGGTCTTATTATACACGTACACACTTCAAAGCGGACAGACCTCAACGTAAGAGTAGCCTCCCTCATCCTCCTCCCCCTCCCCCTCCTCCTCTTCTCCTCCCAGTTTTTTATGAAGGCTGAGAACCTATTGAAATTCGATGCCAAGCACCCCCACTCCAACTGTCAGATTCAATTCACATATTTATATCAAGAAAATATACAAGATCAGCATTTAATCCGTCCCTGTGGTCAATCGAAATCAGCATTTCAAATCTCAATTCCCACACACACACATCCTCTCCTCTCTCCTCACACACACACCACAAACTAACATTGAACAAAGAGGGGGAGAAAGAGTAACCCAGAAAATTTATTTCATGTCATTCCTTGTGTTCGTGGTTTCAACAATTATTCTTCTACAACTCCTTTCATGTCTTCACGTATGTAAAGTAGACATTTATACTTTTTACTTCTTATTTTACGAAGGGCCAACACTAACATTACAACCTCCTTCCCTCCCCCTCAGATTCCAACACACACACACACAATACTAATCCCTTTGTATTTGCCACTGGGGCATGGACTATGATTCTCTCTCTCTGTGTTGTGTATGTAATGTACAGAAGTATGTTGTACAAAGAAATACTCGCAAGTTAAGTTTCTCTCTGTCTTCCATATTATTCTAATGTAAAGAGAGAAAAGAATGGCCAAAATAGAATGGTAAAAGTGTCTGCGGTGCAGACGCTAAAGGCCCTCCCGCTTTACCTCAACTTTCTCTGGGTGGATGTTCGTTGTATTGTAGTACATGAAGCATGTGTGTGCGGGAGAGAGAGAGAGAGAAGAAGGGAGAAAGAGTGAGATTAATTATTATTGCAGTTTCGTTCAGTCAAGTGGAAGTCCAAGTGAAATAAATGAACAAAATCTGGATAGGAGTTTTGTAGACTCTCGTATACCTACAAGTATACACATTTGTATGAGAGAAAGCCTTTCTCTCACTCTCTCTCTCTCTCTGGTATATAGAAACAAGTCCCGTGCATGTCTACTTTCTCCTCCTCCTAACATATGCCAAATGTCATCACGACGTAGTCAAACAAATAAATTAATTGTGTTGGGGAACACTTTATGATAATCTCTGGTTTCCACTTTCATTTGACAAACAATTAATATTTTTTAATCTCATGCAAAACTTTGTTCTCAGCAAAAATTTCAATTAATGAACTTATCGCTTCACTGAACACTATTTCAATAACCACTCATGTGAGAAGGACTTGTCACCATCTTTTCCTTTGCTTGCACACACACGCATTTTGTGTACATTTTGCTGCATAGCAAAAACGCACAAAACATGTACAGGGTCATATTAAAGTTAACTGTACATTCTGTAATTAGCTTATAAAGTAGAGTACAAAACTTATATTTAGTTATAACGATATGTATAATTCGGACAGCAGCCTTGCTGTTTGTTTGAACTGTGAATTGTTGAAATGAATGGAAATTAAGTACTCATAATAGGGAGTAAAGTTTGCTGCTCCTGATTATTCATGTGACAACATGGCTGGTTGTATGTACCCCACTCAAAGCTAGAACTAGAGCTAGGGTATTTTGTGTGACTAAAGTTGTGAACGGTTGAAAGAATTTCTCAAGCCCTCAAGAGAGAGAGAGAAAAGCACTTTTCTGCCAAGTGGAGAGGCAAGGAAGGAACAAAAGAGATGAAGGGATGTCCCAGCTTACATGAAAAGGGAGAAATGGAAGAACCATCATCTTTGAGTGCATTACACAGAGTCCGAATAACAAAAGGGCTGCGTGTGTGTGTGTGTGAGGGCGAGAATCATGACGACACATTATTAACCATAAGTTGAAAAGTAATTAGCCCTTTCAACTGGAGAACTGTTCCTGGCAATTCAATTCCCATCACATGCTCTCTCCCTCCCCAACTCCGACCACACTCAACAAGTCATTTTCATCCGGAATATTATTATATTGTATTATACACCATGCCATAAAAGAAGGACGTCGTGACGGAAGAGGTCCGCTGTAAATATTTTTTTGTAAACCACTGCCCCACCGTCACTTTCTCCCACTACATCGTTTTTACAATGAGTTCATAATCAAATTACGGCCACAAATCACATTCCGCCCCCATAAAACTACATGTATTAAATATGAGGGGTGGTCAAAATTCTAATGATATAGTAAAACTAAATTTTGTGATGACTAGACCAATGTTAAATAAGAATTCAAACCTCATCAACCTCTTCTTTTATTTCTTGTCATGTTCAATGTTTTTTGTTAATAAGTGAGTAAAACTACTAAATATCCATATGTCATTATAAAACTGGCCATCATCATCACACCATCCTTCCTCAAAATACATAAATAGACATGGCGAGGGCGACCCCATAATGATAATAATGATACTTTAGCAAATGTTCCAGTTGGCCACAACATTTTACAGAGAAAATTTTACGAGGATGGTTTAAAAGGTGAGGGAGACAGGGATAGAGGAGGAAAGGGGACTGTCAACTGAGACGTGATAATGGTTGGGTCCGAAGACATAAGGGAGACAGACAATAGTGTACCACACACACACACACCTACGAAAGAGAGGAGAAGGGAGAGAGTCTTTGGTACATTATGCGATTATTATTAGAGGAAATCCTCCTATCTCATGTTACTGCACGGAGCACTATACCTCCTCCTCGTAATAATAATCTCAGGTCGGCATCGTGTTACGCCGCTGATGAGAACCAGAGGTGCAATGGATTCAAAAGTATGTGGCCAAGTTGTACACACACACACGTATGGCACATGTATAGTGTGGTGTTCTCGAGTTTTGGAGGATGTGTGCAAGAGGAGAGTGGAGAAAGTGTTCAGGGGTGCGAAAGCATGTGTTTTTGAACCCTTTCAAAGAATTCTCTGTATGAAAGAGATCCCGGGTGCCTAACCCCCTCCTCTCTGGGTTGGTTAGGTGTGTAAAATACCAGTAAAGCGGCATGTACATGAGTAATACGAGAATTGCGTGCAAGTTGGTGTTTGAACTGGTGGACTCGACTCTGCCCCCTTCTCCTCCTCTCCACGTCTTGCTCTCTTTTTTGTCAGCCCCATCCTGGATGGTGTAGTAGAGAGAGAAAGGAGGAAAGCGAGGGAGAGAGAGAGAGAGAGAGAGAGAGCAACGTGTAGACTTTATTTTTACATTGAATAGCTTTCCCTGATATGTACACTCATTACTGGAAACGTCCGTTGAGTTGTGCATAGTATAAATCTTTAGTAAAGATATGACTATGAAGAATAATATTTCCTCCTCAAAGTACAGCCCTATATTATCAACAAAGGGGAAGAGAGAGTAGAATGAATGAAACGTTATTTAAAAAATATATAATTTGCCGAACAAATTCAATAATACTCGGCCACCCCCTGCTTTCTCTTGCTTTCCCTACCTCGTATATATAGAATATATACAGTATACAGAGTTCATTAAGAATAAGTTAACCGAGAGAGTCAAGCTGTACACAATAGCAGCCGTACATGTGTCTACAGTATAGCACACACACCGGATCCCCATGTGTGTGTGAAGGGGGGCTGTATGAGTAATGATTAAAGGTCATCAAAGCTTTTGTGTGAGGTTTAAGAATGGACTGGAACGGAATTTCATTGAGAAATCAATGCCACTAATTACCCGGACCAGCACACACACATACACACACACAAGTTGAAAAAAATACTTTTTCACAACTGATTCTATCTCGGTTGGAGAGTGTAGGGATCTTACACCAAGTAGTGTAGAAGGGTGTGTGTGTGTGTGTGAGAGGGGGGTCCACAATCCAATATAATGGTGCATAAAGGTTACACTGGAGAAAGTCTGAGGGAATTATAGATTATGATGGATTTGCCTGACCACAGAGTGGAGTGGAGTAATGAGTTGTATAACTACACAATCACACATCAGAACACCACCACCACGATAACAATTTGTATGGATGTGTCCTCCAACTCTCGTACATAATAAATTAATTGTTCGTGCATAAAAAATTTTTCTCCTCGTAACTACATATCATGATAGGGAGGGTAGTACATGGTACAATAGAAGGTCTTGGAGACTTGTAACTTACAAGTTGTAAGAGGTGTTTTATTACAAGAGAGAGAGAGAGAATGTGTGTGTTCATGAAAGAACAGTAGAAAGAGAAGGTGGCGAAATCAGACAAATCGCGTGCCACGAGATAAGTGGAGATTAAAAAATCACCATTGGTCGAGTAGTAGACCGACTTATCAGGGAGAGAAAAGTCAAGGGGAAGGTAATTACAAGTGTAGGAATACCGATAGCATCTTCAAATCAGACAATCTCGACAGAACCTGCTCCATCACCAGTCAGCATGTCACCAGTGTGTGTGTGCAGGATTTTTGTATGAAAAAAATTTTTTGTACGGTAAAGAGTCAGTCAAATTGTCTCTTTGTTCTCCAACACACAACTAAAAATAGATTTGAGAGTGGACCAAAGAGAGTTGAGCAAAAATTATTTATATTATTCATCAAATACTACTATGCATTAATTAAAATATTTTGAATAGAACTTGGGTGGCTGGTAAAGTAGCCTATTACTTAATAAAGAAGGACTGTGATTAAAATTCATGTGTTGAGGTTTCTCATCATCATAGCTCAGAGTTCATATATTTGAATGGCACAAGCTGCTATGAATTTTGAATGTGTCTTTTGACGGCAAAATCAAACGAACACAGTCCATAGATTGATTATTTAGTTAGCTCAACTGTTTACGACTGGGAATTAATGGATAATGGTCGTAGGAGAGAGAAAGAGAGTGGATGACAGTATAGTGGGCCGTGTGGGATATGACAACTTTTCAACTTGAAATTTTCAAAAGAGAGAGTGAGAGAGAGATACGGGAAATTTTTTTGGACAATGAGTAGAGCCAGTGAAAATAATGGGAAACAGTCCGAATTAGTTTAACACGACGTGTAATGGAACGACAAGGACGAGGAAGGAAGGAAGAAGAAGGCAGCCGAGGAGGACATTCTCCGATTCCGACACACCAGATTGTAGAATAATTTGTCAACGGTTCAATAACGGGGTTGATAATATGAGCATTTGTGATTTATCGCTCCCGTCATCGTCGTTAAATCCTTACAAGTGTTGCGTTCCGGCTATCACAGAGATTGAATTTTCATTCCTAGTCCTCGTCTGCCATACACTCTTTTTCCGTCATATCCTCTATCGTCTGTGCGTATGTATCCGGGCGTCATCCTACTGCAACTGATCCTATACCCACTACATACACTTATAAATTTTCATAGGGTCTCTGTAACAGTTTTTCTCACCATCCTTCTCTCTCTCTTATCTCAGCATTATAATGTATATCCACTATTATGGTATAATACGGAATAAAATACGAATAATGTCGCACATCTCCTCGTTCTCTAACCCCCTCCTTTCTTTCTCTTCCCTTTGCCTCACACAGTCGAATGTTTCTCCATGTGAAGGGATGTTTTGTGCATACGTAAAGTCTACAGGGTTCGGCCGACTCTCATCAATATTCACTCATGCACATCATACAATAGTAATAGTATACATTTCCTCCTAAGCATTTGTGCATGTGGAGATGTATACATTAGATAATCGGCACAAAGGCCTATTGAAAATGTTTTAATAGAGCTTCCAGGGGACTGTAACAAATTAATCCACACACTTTAACCTGACATGCCTACTCATAATCATTACGCCCTCCTCATCATTCCCCATTGCACCTTTTCAATTGCACGAAAAATATGCATCGGTTTATGGTCAAAATAGTGAATAATAATGATTACTTTGCATTACTTCTTTCAAAAAGAAAACCAACTCTGGCTTTTAGAGAAATGAACAAATCTTAATGCCAAAAAATAGGCTGAGTCCAGTAAATGTGTAATGGTTGGTTTTATTTTTCTTCACGTATAATATAAATATAGGTAGTTGTTATTCTTGAACTGCTTTTAATTTCCATGCCCCAATTCTGTACCGGAGCCAAATGATACATAAATCCATTCCCATTTGAATCCAACTCCAAACCGGTGTGATTTTAGATCCTAACAAAAAAACATAAAATGTCAATCATAGCTGAACCACGTAAATATATAAGCATGTGATGCAGGTAATAATCAATCAATTAATAGACCTTCAATTTCAGTCCAGTACACAGCAACTTCATGTGTGGGAATGTTCAGAGCCTCGGCAATGTAAAGAAGTTCCACATCAAATGCCCTTGGAGAATACGAAAATTGAAGAGATTACTTTCACGATAGGTACAAATTCATGATATTCAAAGTAAAACTTGTTACTGTATTTGTTTACTTAATCTAGTGTGAGCAGTTAGGGATGACAATAAAAGTGATACGTACCATCGTTCAATGTGTAGATTAGGAAAGCAGGCACGAGCAGCGGAGCGTGTGAATAACTTAAACCTACACACATGGACAGTATTTAAAAGCATGAATATTGAACTTAAATTCAACCTTTAACAACAAGTTATATTATACGTAATGTACTTTGGAGAAAATCTCACCCGCACTGTGTGTCACGAATATTTCGCACGGCAAGTAGCCAGACTAAAAAATGAAATCCGTACATCAATATTGTACGAAAAAATGATCGCTGAGCTATAGAGTCTGGAAAAACAATACATAGATTACAAGTTACACTTTGAAATATCAATCAAGGCAACTGTTCATATGTAAAATGAAGGGAGGTAATGGTGCTGATTGTAATCCTTTACAAATTTTGTTGATATGTACCTTGCTCTAGATGAGCCCTTGATCCACAGAGAATGGAGGGGTACCTCCATTCACTGTCTTTGAACTCGGCTACAACGTAAACAAACAATCATTTCCATTTCAATTATAACTTGTTTAATATGAATCCGTCAAATTTATAATAGTTTTTTAAGAAATATCAGTTACCCTTGGAGAACACAACTTGAAATCTGGAATATAGTTTATCCAAATCCGAAAATCTCGTAGCTCCATCCGCATCAGCAAATAAAATAAATGCACCACGACTACTTTGAACACCCTAGAATTTTGTATCGAGAAAAAGTGAGATTCGTTTACGATACTATAAAGAAATATTTGAAATATTTATTGACGAACATTGTGACAATACTCACATGTCTGACAGCTCCACCCTTGCCTCGATTCTTGGTTAGATTTAAGAGTCGTATTTTATCACTGCCATATTTTTCAATATATGTCATTGCAACATCAGCAGTAGCATCCGTACTCCCATCACTAACAATGATGACTTCAAATGTAAATTTTGGTTCGTTTCGACATCTTCTCTCCAGATATTCAAAGCATTCATCCAACATCAATGGTACTGAAAATATTTTCGTACATATTAAGTTTACAAAACTCCAAATCTTCATATTTTTAATTCATTAGAATGAACTTACAGCGTTTTTCCTCATTATAGGCAGGAACTATCACAGATAATGCAACGGAAGGCATATCCATTACAGAAGGAAAAGGACATTTTAGTCTTGTTTCTAGAAATAAAAGATGTAAAAGGTTATCAGCGATCACTTTTATTTTAACTCTGTTCTGTATCAAAAAATTGTGAGTACACGTACTTGGGTCTTCAAAATATTTTTCCTGATCGTATCGAACAATTACAGGATAAGGTCCTCCAGCCATCACTAGTACAAAAATGTAAAGCTACAGGAAATTCAAAAAATAAATATTAGCACTTTGATAACGGCAAATTTCAAAATTCAATTAATTTCAAAATTAGAATGACTTACAATTAAAATTAAGATCGCCACCAACACCAAGAGGGCAGCCAGAATGGTCAAGTCCATGGTCAGGTTCCAAAATTGGCCAAATGTTTACAAATAAACTCACAAATTCATTTTGTTTTCCCATCCAAAATGATTCGAACAGATGTGAATCATGACAGGTGTAAAGATTCCAATTTTCCCTCTAAGGTCGACTAAGTACAGAAATACTATTTCTAATGTTATTCGTAAATAGCATTAAAGTTAGTTGATATGTATTTATTCTGTGACAATGAGCTCATTCACGTATTGGAAAATGATTGACAAAATAAATATATGTGCCATTAAACATGTATCATGAGACTGAGAAAAATAACGAATAGAGGCATAAAAATCTTTGAAACCATCTTTGTTAACAACTTAAATAACATGTAATTTTATTCTAGGAATAAAATCCATTCAGCATAAAATATTATAGAAGTTATAATTGACTCTTCCACATAAAACTTAACTATCATTGGTAAGTGCATAAATATTAGTTAAAATCTACTAATCTACATCCTTGTGTGGGTCCACTTTGATCACGAAAATGTTGCATATTTAAACTTGACCAAAAAAATATGACATCTCAGTTCATTTGAATTAATTCATTCACTGCTTTGGCCTCATTCGATGTGCAAATTTTCTAACTCTAGTTTTGATTCCCTTCATCGTCATTTCAAGTGCCGATTTTGTCTCGCAATTTCATTGCAAATTTTTGCAGACTCCAAGGGAGTCTGAGGAAATTTTTTCTTGCTTTATAAAATCTGGGCGGGTAC
This sequence comes from Pygmarrhopalites habei, assembly GCA_009870185.1. Classification (NCBI taxonomy): domain Eukaryota; kingdom Metazoa; phylum Arthropoda; class Collembola; order Symphypleona; family Arrhopalitidae; genus Pygmarrhopalites; species Pygmarrhopalites habei. The sequence continues at coordinate 1,942 of WJFB01000275.1, read as the reverse complement.
TGGGCCTGGACGACTGTGTGACTCTGACCTCTGACTTGTCTGGGGTTGAGACTTCCAAGGGAGGGTTGGAGGGGATTCTGTCAGATCAAGTTGCCTCGGGACGATACGTAAGACTTTGTACTTCTGACCTTTGTTTGTCGTGTGCGGAAGCTCCTACTTTCCTGTTTTTTATTGTGTGAGAAGCAAAAAAAAGTCTGAATTTTATTAATGCAATGAAAAAAGTCCTTACTCTTAACCCATGATGAGCTATACTGAGCTGGAATCCGGATACAAGTTGATAGGCTCTGAATACCCTCAATTTCTCCCTCAATATGGTCACCAAGTAAGAAACACTAAATTTTTTTGACCTACAGGTCAATTTAATATTTCAACAACTATACTTGTATTGTTAGTCATAACTTTAAGGCCGACAACTGACCGGTTACCTCTCACTAAATCCGTTACGATAGAGTAACATGTATACAAATTTAAATAGTAACCTGTCAAATGTGGGCCAACAAAGTTTTTCTTATTTTTTTCAAAAAATGTGTCAAAAATGGTTCATTCTAGTTTGTTTATGTTGAACATTAATCATATTTATTAAATGGAAAATTATGTCATTTTCTAGTCATTTCCATTCGTACAGAGACTATCTTTCCAAAGTTGAATCTGTCAACAGTCATCTAAAAGTACAACATAGTTTGAAACAACAATTTATTATTTCCAGCAAAACTTTCTCAGACAAACCCTCATTCCTGACTCTATTTTTCTTTTTTCTTTATCCTGTCTATCCTGAGGAGACTAACCTAGTTGACATTAGATAAATAATCTTTTTCGCAGTGCTAACTTGGCACTGCTAAGTTAGCACTCCTTGCAATTTTTAATAACTGTTGAGAGACAAAATGCATACGCACAGTCCTATATGTATTTTGATTTGCAAATAGGAACAGTTTTATGGTGACTGTGTGTTATGATTGTCCCAATTACAAATTCTAACACATCGTTAATGTATGACGTATAATTGGCGTAAATTTGAGTTAAAGTCAATCAAATGAATTGATGATTGCGAAATACTGATACTATTTCTGTCGCCAAGTCTCAGATTCCACAGTTTGAATGACTTGTTGTTTTGAACTGTGGGTCATTCCTTTTTGTCTTGAATACCTCTTCTCCCGTTTGAGTTTTGTGATAGTCTACAACTTTTTCTTACTCCTTCTTTGTAACAAATGAAACAATTTACATGTCTCTAATCTTGTTCCTTCTCTTTGTTTATTGTTTGATTTCATGTCTTTATCATACCATATTTTGTATAGTATAGAGAGAATCTCAGGCTAAACATCAAGTGACTTTAGAGTTTTGGTTGTAGTTTTGTAAGGTTACTGGAGGTAAACACACACATTGTCCATCCCAAATTTGTTTTAATTTCAATTTGAAATTGTTCAGTGACAATTTTGTCAACTGTAATATAAGAATCACCTTCAACTGTTCAGAAAGTGTCCTAGGGTAGGACTCCTAGCTGGACATGTACTTAGCTTACAAGTGCAAAGAACATTGTTTCCCTTCAAATAGAATCAGTTGTTCAACCTGGTAATTCACTTGATCTTGTTTTAATAAGTGTCTGTACGTAAATAATACAGATGAAAGTTGTTTTGCAATGGAACACAATGTGTGTTTTAACTCTCAATATTTTACTTGGACAACAAAATGTTCTTTGTTATATTCAAAAGTCTTTGTACAAAATAGTCTGACTTCAATTATATGACTGTGAAGTTGACATTGTGAACATGTCAGGGAGCACATTTTAAGTACAAACAATCAAAATCTTTGAGAACATAATTGTTTGTCGTTTGGTTTTATTAGGTCAGTTAGTTTTTTTCCTGTCATTTGTTGTGAACACTATAGATAGATAACACGTTGTTGACAACAATCCTATGTATTACACACTTGTTTTTCCGGATATATA